>OX336389.2:277185489-277459178 GCA_946902985.2 Meconema thalassinum | reverse complement strand
TGTACAATTATTTAGTTGCAGTATTGGTACTGCAACTGTCAGTGTATGCTAAATGCAGTATATATGTTAGGTGAAATGCTAAATGGTGATGGCTATCCGGAGATTGTACTTTAGAGAGATTATATGGTTGTAAACTATGGTTAAACTATAAAATTTTAGGCTAACTACTTATCTGATTGTCTTCCGTACTACAGCTATTCGCAGTTTCCGTGCTCACTTGAACTCGCTGTGCGGTCGACTGCGGTGGTTATCTTAACGACAGGGGGGAAGGCAGGGAAAAACCAGTCGTTAAGATAACCACCGCAGTCGACGATCGAAACTGGTCATCCTAGTGTTTTATTAATCTCATGTAATTTATTTCAGGATTAGGGCATAACCCATCTCTTTTGGGTACATTCGTGTTGACCGACTGAAAAGCACTAAACTCTTGTTTACTAAGGCAACACTGAAAATATGGCTTCAAACACCACAATGTTCACGGCTAGTCAGGCAAATCGTGAAGCCAAGAAATTCAAATCACTCAGGCTTAAACTCATGAATTTAGACAAGTCAATTTGGTTCAACAAAAAATGTATAGAACTAAACCTCACCCCTAAATACGTACCAATTAAAACCGTACCGAACACACCAGCCTCGATCATTTCAACTAAACAAGCCAAAGCGCTTTGGATAAAAAACGAATTAAGATTTGCATACATAAGAAAGCAAAAAATTAACCAACAATTATACGACATTCAATTGCAACTAAGTAATTTTTGGCACGCAGCCCAATGGGACAGCTTCACCGAACACCTACATGACACCATCAAAATCAGAGCAACGAGGAAGCATGAAACGCTAGAAAATAAATTAAGAAAACTAGGAGAAACACAGAACCATCAATCTAACGAACAACACACGAATAACAATGAATTCAATTTCCACAGCAGAGTAAACAACAGAACGAACGTAACCTTTTCTCAAGGTGAAATGAATATGTTAGACAAAGGTTTGAAATACAACTGCACAGACGCACACACGAACCACAATATAAAACAGTTAATCACAGATATTGAGATAGCCAGTCACAAGCTCCCAGCAGAAGACAGGGAATTAACCAAAAATCTCGCCACCAACGAAGCCAAAAAAATCCTCAAACGAGAGGGCGATAGCAATAACATTCAAAACAACAAACAAATCAAAGAAATAAAGTCGTTGAAACAAAAAATAAAAGAACATGACTTAATCATCACAAAAGCAGATAAGGGAAACACTACAGTAATTTTGAACAAAACAGAATACATTGAAAAAACAGTCGAATTCCTAAACAACAACGAAATCAAGGAATTAACAAAAGACCCCACCAACAAATTCCAAAAACAAATAAAAAGTGCGCTAAAAGAAACAGAATACATACTGACCAAAGCTGAAAAATCAAAACTAATAAACATGAACCCGAAAATACCGTCATTGAGGGGACAACCAAAAATACACAAAAAGGAATGCCCAATGAGACCAATAGTCAATTGTAGGAATGCCCCTAATTACAAAATCAGCAAAGAGTTACTAAAAATCTTAAAATGCCGTCTTTCCAACGACAAAAACAACTCTGTAAAGAACACAACAGAACTAGTAACAGCATTGAACACCCTACAAATGAAACCTAGCTTCAGGCTAGTATCCTTCGACGTAACTAATATGTACACCAATATTCCGATTATTGAAGCAATCAACACTATCGAAAACAACTTAAAATCCAACAATTCGGTAAAAGAAATTGAAGAGATTGTGAGATTACTGAGGGTCGTTCTCACCCAAAACGTGTTTCAATTCGACAATAAAATATACACACAGAGAGAAGGCCTAGCAATGGGATCGCCACTAAGTGGGTTAATCGCTGACATCTTCATCAATGCACTAGAAAATGCGTTCTTAGAAAAGACTTCAACAAAGGGAATAGTAATATGGAAAAGATACGTAGATGATGTAATTTGCATCTACGATACTGAACTAACAAGCGAAGAAACAATTCTCCAATCCATTAATAGCCTTCACCATTCTATCAAATTCACTAAGGAATCCGAAATAGACCGGGAAATAAATTATCTCGATATAACTATTGAACGTAAAGACAACGACCTTTCATATTCCATATTCCGGAAAGCAACACAAACCTCGCATGCAATCGACAATCAGTCTAATCACCCCAGTACGCACAAACTAGCGGGTTTCAATTCAATGGTGCACAGGGCTTTAAACATACCCATGTCAAAAGACAACTATAATAAGGAAATAAGAACTATTATGCAAATAGCAAAGGAAAACAACTTCTCGCCAAGCAAAATAAATCAAATTATAGCCAAACATAAAAATAAAGATAAAACGATTCCCAAACCGGACAGTAATGAGAAAAAATTTGCGCGTTTCAACTATGTGAATGCGAATACATATAAAATCACTAACCTATTCAAAAAGCAAGGCATAAAGATAGCTTTCACGACGAAAAACACAACCGCTAGGCACCTCCTAAATAATAATCTAAATAAACGTGACCCGTATTCAAGGTCAGGGGTATATTCTATAACGTGCCAAGACACCGATTGTCAAGCTAATTACATCGGGCAGAGTGGAAGGCGAGTAGACACACGTTATAATGAACATAGAAATGCGATAAGATACGGAACACATTCAGCCGTGTGCGAACATATGTGTGACGCAGGGCATAGCTTTACCAACATAGAGTCGGACCTTAAAATAATCCATCACGAATCGAAAGGCAGAGCTCTTGACATAAAGGAAGCAATCGAGATACACCTAGCCAAACGAAATAATCCCAACAATCTAAATGAACACACGTTCATGGAGAGCTCACCCCTCTTCACGCTACTAAAAAACACACCCTGTCGGAAACAAACCACAATTTAGCGACACAGCCAAGCTAGATAAAAAAGGGGGGAAATTAGGGGTTTTTTAATAGGTAAATGTTATCTGGATCAGGTGTACGATGTACTTTTCTTCTGCAATATACCAAGGCCCATATTAGAGGCAGTATTAAAGGTGCCGGGACGTCCTCATAAGACCGTCAACGCTAAGTTCGAATGGGTTATGCTCCACGCGTGGCGAGGACTAATCCACGGTCTTTAATAGTTGTAGATCCACCTCATTCAATAACATACATCTTATCTAGGTTGGCAACACCTCACATAAACACATCGCGATCACTCCCCACAGCACGTAGGGACAGGGGGGGAAGGCAGGGAAAAACCAGTCGTTAAGATAACCACCGCAGTCGACCGCACAGCGAGTTCAAGTGAGCACGGAAACTGCGAATAGCTGTAGTACGGAAGACAATCAGATAAGTAGTTAGCCTAAAATTTTATAGTTTAACCATAGTTTACAATCATATAATCTCTCTAAAGTACAATCTCCGGATAGCCATCACCATTTAGCATTTCACCTAACATATATACTGCATTTAGCATACACTGACAGTTGCAGTACCAATACTGCAACTAAATAATTGTACATATTGTAAATATTTTCACCTGTATTTCAAACATAGATTTTATAGCCTAAGTGTATTGGATCTGATGATGATCGCTTGACGATCGAAACTGGTCATCCTAGTGTTTTATTAATCTCATGTAATTTATTTCAGGATTAGGGCATAACCCATCTCTTTTGGGTACATTCGTGTTGACCGACTGAAAAGCACTAAACTCTTCTTTGACTGCATTATAAGTATATTCAAGTCCGCAATTGTCTACGGCGAGATAAAGTCCACTAAAATGAACTTACGAACGACACAGTAAATGCACCGCACTGCACGATTTCACTCGTTTTAAAACTAGAGCATTCCGCCCGGCTCCAGAAACCATAAGTGAGTGTCCGTCACCGAAAACTACCCAGCGCATCTTCCTCCGCCTGAACAACTCTTACGTCACTCGGCCTTGAAGAGCCAACAGCCAGTCGTTTTGTGCAAGTCAGGAGGTTGATCGCCCCGTGACGTCACTGGCAGCTGTTGTGTGGCCAAAACAGGCTAAAGAATAAAAACGTCTCCGGTACGCTACAAGCTGATTTCTCAAAATACATAAATCCTGACTACAAGAACGGTCACAGTACCTACTGTAAGGCCACGGCAACCTCCTTCCCTCTTCCCTGCCTATCACTCCCAGTCTTCCCCTCCCTTCCCATCCCTCATGACGCAACTGTCGCTTTGCAGGTGAGGCTGCCTGGGCGAGGTGCTGATCGCATCTCCCCAGTTGTATCCCGCGTATAGATGTTTCAAGCTCCAGGACACTGCCCGTAGAGGCAGTAGTGGTGGGATCCCTCGCTGAGTCCGAGGGAAAAAAACAACCTGGAGTGTAAAATCGACTACAAAAAATAAAATAAAATAAAAATATAATAATGATATTAATAAAGAGGGTACAACTACTACGGTATGACTAGTTATGTGGCCATTGGATTATAAAATTTGTGCAAATGCTCGTTACGCATTAGTTGTGAACTCCTTGGTTAATGAAAATAAACACATGGTGGAAATATTGGCATTTTACTGTTTATAGACCACAGGTCAAGTGACGGTAAATTGGATGCAACTACTCGAGTCAATTGTTAGCAATCGTGATTCCGGATGATAAAGATAATCGGCAGACCACGTAACACCAGTTTCTAACGGGCAAAGTGCTTTATGCATGAATGGGACTTGGAGCTTATTTTATTTATCTTCTAACCATGAATTCTTCATCCCAAAATAATGAGACAGTGAGATTTACTCACCCCAAGAGGGATTGGACCTGGCCTATAAAAATGGAACACCACTTAATGCGTGAACTTGATGACATCACAGGTAACAACAAATCGCCATCTCCCTAATTGATCACGTTTGTCGTCCGAAGCTTACGATGGCGGTTAATGGTATGCCACATTGCATTTAACACTGTCTTATATATGTTATTTATCTGAAACTGTTCGAGTGATAGAATTATTTTACGCCAAAAGAAGTAAAATTCCTTTCGCTGACTAGAAGGTTCTGGCGGTATTTCGATAAAATACAGTTCTTTTTGCGCCCATGCATCAATTGGACATGTTAGAGCCTGACGCAGTGACGAAGATGCATAGTTCTCCGCCGAATCCAATTGCGCTCTGTTGACCGACTGAAAGTGTGAACATTAATAATTTATACTCCGTTACTGTAACCGTGGCGCACTGTGAAAAATATTCACCACGTTCATGAATCACTATGATCGTTTGCTCATTCATTTATGGCGCCTGTCTGAAAATCAATAATTTCCACCGGAGGTTTCTTGTACTAACACATATCTTACCGGCAGGGTTCACACATATCATGCATTCTTCTGCTATCTAGCGTCGAGTGATTGTACTTCCACCAACAAACCTCGATACCAGGTCGATATGTCTCCAGCCATCGACTTTAAATTGTCCTGAGAGGCTTGTATCCAGTCCAAGTAAGGTCACAGTGTGGGTATTAGGGGGGTATATTCCCCACCCACTGCATTAGTTGCAAGCTTCAATTCGGCAGCAGTTCCCTTACTTCAGCTCTTCTACAAATCTAGATCAAGAGTAAAACTTAATTCTCTGTGTTGCTTCATTTAGGTACTTGAGACACCGAGGTCAAAAGCCCGTGTACCTAAATGTGTGAAATTTGCCCAGTGGTGTAACAACGGGCAGGGATAAATCAAATTCCAACCGAGTGCCAAATAGTTTTAAAGAATGCCAATGTTCGTCCTAAGATGATGATGATGATGATGATAATTGTTGTTTTAAGGGGCCTAACATCTAGGTTATCGGCCCCTGCTTCCTAAGATGAGTTATTCCTTCCATCAAAGGCGTAATCTGGCGGGGCGGGGTTGATGAGGCTTTACCTCCCTCCGACTCGCATCCAGAATTGCTAGAAAAATAAGGAATCATAACAGTGGTTAGTTTTGATGATGTTGAGAAGGCTATAGGATGTGTGCCACTTCATGCCTCTCACTAGTTGTGAACCCCTGGGATGAAAGCAAAGTGGATAGACTGTAACTACTCGCGTTACACAAGCTGAGTGACCACTGGATGATGATGATAATAATAAATAAAATAATAATATGAAAATAATATAATAAAATATTAATTCGTACTTAATGTCTCGGAATGTTAAACTGGATGGTGTTCAGTGGCTCATTGTCAGTCAGCTGAAACAAGGACATTTGAAAGAGAATCAGAAATTGCTTCTAAATTTTCCAACCACTTTATTAATAATTGAAGACCACTGATCAATACTCCTGCGTTAAGTTGCGAAGCCATTTCTTCATTGTTGGTGTACAAACTATCAATTATACTTTTCAGTCGGTCAACACGCTATTTGTCTAATTTTATTATCTGCAGAAACTAAATATTTCGCTCAAATTTCCTCCCTTATCAGTGAATAATACTAATACATGCACATTTTTCTGGAATTGTGTATTATACATATAGTTACCGTTCTAATCAAATTGGGCCGTGTTGATCAACTGATAACTATAAACTAATAATCTACGGTAAGCTATGTTAGTGTCACCGTGGCGTAATGAGAATCATATTCACCAAGTTCACAGATCTCAATGTTCATTTACCCATTTATTTATGGCGAATTTCTGTTGATCATTGATTTCAACTGATGGTTACTCGTACTACCATTTAACGACAGAGTGCACACATGCCATGCATTCGTGTGCTATCTAACGGTGAATTATGATACCTCTTTTAACAAACTCCTAGCGGCTATCGACACGACGTCGATATATTTTAAGCCATCGATATTGAATTGTGCTGATGCACTTGTTTCCAGTCAACTGGTGCCAGGGGAACGAACTTAGAACGATTGTTATCTTCCTTTTCAAAACCACCAAGTAGGCCTAAGTGCAAATTATTTTCTAGGAGACAAATACAAACTACAAAAAAAAAAAAAAAAAAAACATTTGTAAGTAATATCGTTGCTTTGCGAACGATTTGTAACAAATTGCCGTTTTTCTTTTTAAAACCACCAAGTAAATGCTATGTATTTCTTTGGAGACACAATATATAGCAAATTAAGCATGCATATTACAATAATTTCCTCTTTCTCAAATAATACCGTGGGTTTCTGTGCGATATAGTAAGCAAAGCCTACGTATGGTATTTCTATCTTCGTGTGACAGAATTTTCAGATCGTAATATTGCCTAAGGCGGCCTTTTATCTAGATACGTTTATAAACAAAACCTGCCGATATATTTAAAGCATAATCCTTGGTGGATACACAGTGGGTATTAGGGTATATAGTCGCTTTTCCTCCGACTCATTTAACTGCATGTTTTATTTGTATGGTAGTCACTTTACTTCAGCATTTTATACAAATCCGCTTACTCAAGATAAAAAGCGAAATATTGCACTAATGCTGATGCTTCATTAAGAGACTTGGCACATCGTGACCATTATCCCTCGTACCCAATGTGAGAAATCAGTCCAGTAGCGCAAGTACGGGGGGGGGGGGGGGGGTCAATCCTCAGCCTACTGCGAAATAATTTGAAAAAAGGAATTTCGTTGATATTTTGAAGTTATTGTTTTACCCTGACGTCATTTCTCTCTTGTTACGTACATCAACCCAGGGGCTTACAAGTAATGTCACGCCTCAGCTGGCACCACTTCTTTGCCATATAACAAAATGTTTGTCAAAATATCCGCATGAGACTGAATTATATATGATTTTAGCCTCTGAGATTTTGTTGAAAAATTAAAGTGGGTACTACTACATGTTGTCCACTGGCTTTGGGTCCTTGTGATCATAATAATGTGATTGATCTACTCGTTTCACACTAGCTGCGCGATCTCGTGATGATAATTATAATAATACTAATAATATTAGAATAATAATAGGTATAAGAATAACTAGATAAGCCTCCGTGGCTTAGGCGGCAGCACGCCGGCCTCTCACAGCTGGGTCCGTGGTTCAATTCCCGGTCACTCCATGTGAGATCTGTGCTGGACAAAACGGAGGCAGACAGGTTTTTCTCCGGGTACTCCGGTTTTCCCTGTCAAAATTTCATTCCAGCAACACACTCCACTATCATTTCATTTCATCTGTGATTCATTTAATCATTGCCCCAGAGGAGTGCGTCAGTCCTCTGCAGCCGGCACAGTTCATATCCTCGCCGCTGTGGACGACTAGTTGCTTGGCCCTTGGATTATAAAATTTGTGGAAGTGCCCGTTACGCAATAATTGTGATCTCCTTGGTTAATGAAAAAAATACACATGGTTGAAATATTTGCTTTTTACTGTTTATAGGCCCCAGGTCAAGAGACGACAAATTGGGTGCAACTACTCGAGTTGTCAGCAATCCTGATTCGGGATGATAATCGGCAGCCCACGTAAAACCGGCTCCTAAAGGGCAAGTCCTTTATTCTGGAATGAGATATGGAGCTTTTCTTGTTTAACTTCTAACCAGGAAATCTTCATCCCAAATGAGACAGCGAGATCAACTCACCCCCAACAGGGATTAGACCTGGTTTTAAAAAAATGTTGGGGCTACATAGACACCGACAAATCGTTATCTCCCTACGGTACTTAAATCACATTTGTCATCCGACGCATATGATTGTTGATAATGGAATGCCACATTGCATTTAGCATTGGCTTATATATTTTATTTATGTGAAACGGTTCGAGTGAGAGAATTATTTTACACCAAAGGATGTAGAATTCCTTTCTCTGAGCAGAAGGTTCTGGCGGTATTTCGATAAAATACTGTTCATTCTGCGCCCTTGCATCATTTGACTTGTTAAAGCCTGACGACGACATACTGGCTCCAAGTGCAGTGGTTAGCGACTAGGGTTACCAACCGTCCGGCTTTTGCCGAACAAGTCCGGCTTTTCATTCATTTTGGTTATGTCCGGCCGGCATTTCTAATTTATGGAAAATGTCCGGCATTTTTTGTTACAAGGTTGCTCATTCAGGTTTTAGGCTGGAGACAGCATGTTATTGTATCGTACATCAACTCCTTGTGCTACTTCCGAGGGTGGAAATAAATAATCAGAAAGGAAAAGAATCAATGAAAGGAATGTTACTTGTGAAGTTCAATTTCAAAGATATTTCGTGTGAATAAATTTATAAATATGTGCTTTGTACCCCCCCCCCCCCCCCCCGCGCCACCCCAACTACTACACGGGGCCTTATTCGAGACAAGCTCGGGGATGGACGGGGACCTCGTACGCAGAGGCCGCAATTAGGAATAGGAATAGGTTACCTAAGGTTTCGTATGCTAAGAGAAAGAAGTTGCATTTAAGGGTATAACTATATAATTTCAAGGAATACAGACAAGATAAATCAAAAGCAATCACGCCTCATTACATAGATTAAGCAAGCGCCAAGCAATAAAATAGACACTAAATCACTATGGTACAAACCTATAGGCTATACACAATGGTTACCCATTCACCTCGGGTTAAATGGTCACAGGATACAATACAGAATTATATAATAATTAAAAATCCAAGTAGGGACGGCCCCTTTAATAGAACGCCGCGTAAAACAAATATCCAACCGAATGAGGTTAGGTGACCTCCCAAACTATACTCAACTACTAACAGTATAATCAGAATTGGATGAATCCTTTAATGGAAATTCATATTAACGCTCCCTTCCGAACAAAGGGGTGACATCCCCAAACGAGGGTAAAATAATGGCAACATGAAAATGAAGGGTAAAAATCAAGAAGCGGAATATCACTAAGTCTGGAACAAAACCCCACAATGATACAAAATAATTAAATGAACAAACTAAAGAGAAAACCGCTAGGCCTAAGCATCGAACCGGACGAATGACAAATTACGTCTTAATACGGCAGAGCCCAAGTACTGACTGCAAAGAATACTGATTACTCCGGGGCAGTAAGGCCCCGCGAGGCAATAACCCCCACTCCAATTACTTACGTGAAAGAACCATTTGAAATTTTGATGGGAGGAGAGCTTGAATATGCAACAGCAATGATAATAAACATAAATAAACATAACATTACACATTTAAGGTGACTTCGACGGCCGCGCACGTGATACCATCTTAAGTGTAAACACAAGGACGCCATGTTGTCATAAAACAAAAGACACTCGGTCCATAGACAAATGAGTTACCACAAACAAAAGAATAACGCAAAGCAAAAAAATCGAACTAGGCCATGCTGCCCTTAAAAATACACTACATTAAAAACAGTTAAACTGTCCAGATTAGACACAAATAAAAGCCAAAAATGCTTCCCTAATCCCCCACACAGTGCTTTGCATAAACACAAATCTTACAAGACTGGTCCCCCGGATAATTACACGAATTAATCGACACCGGATTCACACGGAGTGACAGAACCATATTACTTGCGTGTTCGTACACGCCATGAAACAGAAACATGAACAAAACTGGAATAGAAGCCCTTGTGCGCAAAAGAATATCACGCGCGCAGCCAACATATGTTTTCCCTAACCACCCAAAATAATAATGTTAAATGTTACTTCTCAGTACGGTAGTTCTTATTATCGCACACGGTTACTTCAAACATTTGCAGGTTGGTTGGTTAACTGGCCGGGTGGAAGAGGTGACATCTTCGCACCCGGCCGCTGACGCACACGTTACACACATCTGCAAGCTTTGAAGTCGGTATTCAGAATCACAAGAGACAGCCTGCCAAGACACTCCCACACTTCACACTTGCTGGAAAATCATCCAGGCTCGCCACACGAAACACTGCCGAGAATCTTAAATTTGCATGTTTTTTTTAGTTACTCTTCTTGCCGCTATGTTGGTACCTCCGAGTCCGCAGTTGCTAGGCAGAGTTCAAACTAAACGCGGAAGATTCCCGCGATGTTAGAACAAGGGTAGTCTTTGTTGAAAATGACGCCAAACACCAATATGCGAGCCGATTGGCTTATTTCGGAAAAGGCGAAATGTCAGTGCACGGAAATGGGCGGTAACCCAAGCGAGACACTTCAAGTCACATATGGGAACACTCCAGTTCTGGCCACCCGCCGATTGGAATTTTAATTGGATACTGGGTGGGCATTGGGTAAATATCCACAGAGGCAAACATCTTCAGAAGTAAACATCTTCAAAAGTCAACATCTTCAAGGGGACCGGCTTGACTGGACGTGGGAGTAGAAACTGATAGGGTGGTCTTCTAGGGTGGGCTCGCATTTAGCGAGCTTGAATTAGTTAAGCAATTGCATAGTTCACTCGCTGACCCAAATTATTATTTCCCAGAGTCCTTAAGTTCAGGGACCAAGGTTCGATGCTAAGGTAGGCTCACATCCGTCCCACAGGCTAGGGATCGATGCCAGACTAGGGGATTTAGGCGTGGAGATCTGTGCCGATTGGCACATGCTTCAAGAAAACAATTCGCGTCTTCTTTCAAAAGTGGGTTCTGTAGAAAAATACAGCTTCAAGGAAAAGAAATGCAGCAAGGACTGATCATTAAGTAAGGTATATCGTCTTGTAAAAAGGAATATGTAATATATGAATAATTTTGCCATCGATTGAACTTGTCAGGCATTTTTCTCAAATGTCCTGCTTTTTGCTGATTAATGTCCTGTATTTGGAAATTTTCAGTTGGTAACCCTATAAGCGACTAAGGTTGAATAGAACTCCGCCAAATCAAATTGGGCCGTTTTGACCGACTGAAAGGTGTGTAAATCTATATTTTATACTCCGTTCCTATAACCGTGGTGCATTGTGAATAATATTCACAAAGTTCCACGTATCACTTTGATCGTTTCCTCATTTATTTATGGCGCCTCTCTGTAAATCAATGATTTCCAACGGAGGTTACTCATACTAACACAATATCCTACACATATCATACATTCTACTGCTATCTAGCGTCGAACGATTGTACTTCCACCAACTAACCTCTAACGACTATCGATACTAGGTCGATATGTTTCCAGCCATCGACATTATATTGTCCTAAGAGGACACAGGGTGGGTATTAGGGGGTATAGCCCCCACCCACTGCATAAGTTGCAAGCTTCATTTTGCCGGAAGTTCCCTTACTTCAGCTATTTTCTACAAATCTAGATCAAGAGTAAATCTAAATTCTTTCTGATGCTTCATTTAGGGACTTTAGACGCGGTAGTCAAAAGCCCGTGTATCTAAATGTGTGAACTTTGCTCAGTGGTGTAACAACGGGAAGGGAAAGATCAAATTCCAACCGAGTGCCAAATAGTTTAAAAGAATGCAAATGTTCGTCCTAAGATGAGTTATTCTTTCTGTCAAGGGCGTAATCTGGCGAGGAGAATTGCTATAAAAATGAGGAATAAAAACAGTGGTTAATTTTGATGATGTTGAGTAGGCTATGAAATGTGTGCCACTTCATGCCTTTCACTAGTTGTAAACCCCTGGGATGAAAGCAAAGTGGTTTTAACTACTCGCGTTACAAAAGCTGAGTGACCACCGGATGATGATAATAAGAAATATAATAATAATACAATCAAGTATTAATTCGTACTTAAAGTTTCGGAATATTAAACTGGATGGTGTTTAATGGCTCAGTCGGCTGAATCAAGGACATTTGAAAGAGAATCAGAAAGTACTTCTAGATTTTCCAACCACTTAATTAATAATTGAAGACCACTGAACTATACTCCTACATTATGTTGCGAGCTATTTCTTCATTGTTGGTGTACAAACTATCAATTTATACTTTTAAGTCGGTCAACACGCTATTTGTCTAATTTTATTATATGTGGTAACTAAATGTTTCACTTATATTTCCTCCCTTATCAGCGAATAATACTAATACATGTACATTTTTCTGGAATAGTGTGTTATACCTATTATAGTTACCGTTCTAATGAAATTGGGCCATGTTGACCAACTGATAAGTTACTGTAACTGTGGCGTAATAAGATTTATATTCACCAAGTTCAGAGATCACAATGTTCATTTGCCCATTTATTTATGGCGCCTTTCTGTAGATCATCGATTTCAACTTATGGTTACTCGTACTAGCATCTACCGGTAGAGTGCACACATGTCATGCATTCGTGCGCTATCTGACGGTGAATTACGCTACCTCTTTTCACAAGCACCGAACGGCTATCGACACGCCGTCGATATACTTTAAGCCATCGATATTGAATTGTGGTGATGGACTTTTTTCCAGTCCACTGGTGCCAGGGGAACGAAATTAGAAGGATTATCATGTTCCTTTTCAAAACCACCAAGTAGGCCTATGTGCAAATTATCTTCTTGGAGACACATACAAACTAAAAAACTTTCCTTTTTGTAAGTTATATCGTCGCTTTGCGAACGATTTTGTACACATTGCCGTTTTTGATGTGTAACATCTTTCCGCTCGGTTGCTGGATAGTTTTGTGGGAGTGATTTTGAAAATTGGGGACGGAAGTGGATCGGAACGATCGAGCTGGCAGTGGTGGATCGAACGGAAGTATGCACTGCCCGCTCGATCGATCGAACGGAAGTGTACTAGCTGGCAGTGTTGGAAAACGGAAGTATGCACTTCCCGCTCGATCAATCGAACGGAAGTGTACTAGCTGGCAGTGGTGGAAAACGGAAGTATGCACTGCCCGCTCGATCGATCGAACGGAAGTGTACTAGCTGGCAGTGGTGGAAAACGGAAGTATGCACTGCCCGCTCGATCGATCGATCCAGCGGGCAGTGGTAAGACCCAGCTGGCAGTGGTACGAGAAACAATGAGCGCGCGGTGTCAGAAATTGATACCATGACGTACTCTCGGCCATGTGGAATGTATATGATATACTGAACGAAAAACGCTCATGCGAACTCTGGTGTCAAGTGATTGAAACAAATAAAATGGTGCATGTTCGAAGTCTTCGTATCAGTATTTAAATGGTAAAATGCCTTAATATCAAACATTGTAAGTAGTCGGCATTGCCGGTATTGTGTTTCTGCACAATGGCTATTCAAATATTAACCCACGTAACGGTAATGGAGTCATCAATATAATATAATCGTTGTGGTTATACGAGAATTAATTGAGCAAGCCTTCATGAACTATTACTGAATACATTCTCTTTACTCACAAGAGGGCCTATTCATAAGGCATTTTAAACTCAATTTCACGCAGGAACATTATCGAAACAAGAAAAGAAAAAAAAACAAAGAAAAAAAAAATTAATTCCGTAATGCAGTATTATTGGAACGTGGAAATAGTAACCATCTTGTGCACAGAATTTGCGTATTCGAAATAGCCGTGGGGTTAGTGCTTATGACTGTGAATCTAGAGATCTTGGGTTCGAATCCCGGACGGGGAAGATATATTTGCTACCAGAACATCATTTTAAACTATATTTATCTTATCAATATGACTCATTTTAACAGAATCCGTATGAAATTACGTGTTGGTCTGTGAATGAAGAGGGCCTGTTTATAAGGAATTTAAGGTTATGAGCGGTGTCGCGTCTATTAATCTAGTTGATCCATATCGTATTCTTTATTTAGGCTAGTGCTGGTGGAAGCTACAAATCATCTAATAAAAAGAGTTCCGTATTATAAACTACAATATCTGTAAAACACTCCCTTTTACAATAGATTAATATTTGTGCCAATAATAGAATAAAATACCGGTGTATCAACAATTTCATTTGAGGTTTCTTCTATGTTAGATGTTACACATCATATGCGACTAATGTAAGGCTCGTATTTTTTTCTTTTTAAAACCAGCAAGTATTTGCTAAGTATTTCATTGGAGACACAAATATATAGCAGATTAAGCATGCATATTACACTATTTTCCACTTTCTCAAGTAATACCGTTGGTTTCTGTGCGATATAGTAAACAAAGCTTATCTTCGTGTGATAGAATTGCCAGATCGCAATATAGCCTAAGGCGGCCTTATATCTAGACACGTTCATAAACAAGACTGACCTGGAGTCGAGAAGGCTGTGACTAGACACTGTTCACGAGGTTCGTGCGGCCGTAGTTACATCTCATTTGGAGAGGTTTTTGGATATCACATTGGAGTGCGAATCGTATATCAAAGTATTCTAGATACCTACAACACTTTTGTAAGTATTATTCCTAATATTTTAGAACCTTACCGTACGTGAAGTGGAAAATACACAACCTAAAACTCTGTTCTGATCATCCTAACATGTCCGCCACCTCTGTTGATAGAGGTCGGCGTCTCTTAACGAACACAACGAATGATAACACTTCTGACGTATCAACCCACCAAGTACCAAACCAACCAATGAATTATTATAATACTGTAAATAGCCCTGATTTTAACAACAGTACATCTGGCACCCAAATGACAACTACAATAACTGCCTTCTTCTTCTTCTTCTTCTTCTTTCTTAGTCGTTTCCCTCCAGGTTGGTGAAACCCACGGACTCAGCGAGGGAACTCGCCACTACCGCCTCTACGGGCAGTGTCCTAGAGCTGGGAACATCTAATCGGAGTGGATACAACTGGTGAGGTGAGATTGGCACCTCGCCCAGGCGGCCTCACCTGCAAAGCGAACAGGGGCCTCATGAGGGAAGGTAATGGATGGTTAGGCAAGGAAGAGGGAAGGAGGCGGCCGTGGCCTTGAAGAAGGTACTGTCCCCGATAATCCGGATAGTAGGCTGTCAGATATCCGCCCCCTCAATCGGATTGCCAATAATCAATCGCACCGGCACAGCTACATCAATGAAAATGGCACTGACAGATACTACCGAGATTAGAACACAGTAGTTAATATGAAATTATTGTGGAACACACCAAAATATACGGGGGTTCATACTTACCTTTTACTTACCTATTCAAATTAATCTCGGGTCTGGGGTTTCAACTGGATCACTTAATAGTATGCCCTCACAATAACTTCCACCATGATATTTAAAATGAACCAAGTCGAAACAAGAAAATTTAAACTGCACAATAATTTATTTCACATAAAGAAAATAATTTAACAAAATTAAACAACAAAATATACGTGGCAATCAGAAGCCATTGTCAATGCAATCATGTCCTCCTGTAGGACTTGTAGACTTCATATACAAAAATTCAGCTTTCTCTAGCTCAAAGAACGTAATAATAACAATGCACTTTGGAATGGATAAGGGAGCTGGGACGAGACATATAGCATTTGTTTCCTTGTTCATGAACTTCACATTTTATTTATAACCGCAAGGCTGCTATGTAGATGACCTTGGCCTCTATCATACAGTTATCTGGCCACCTGCGATACAACCTGCACCATGTCGCATGCTTACTTCTGTCAAATGGACGCACCTGTCCATCCAATGTTAGCATATGCTCGTTACCTCAGAGCCTAGCTCCTTTTCAAAACACTTTAAAAGTTCCCATCTCAACTCAAATATTATCACGCAAATCTTTTAAATGCTCCGTTCAAATATCAATGGATTACACTAATAATCCCAAATCTTGTTTAATTGTATAATCCAATTGTTGAACTAGCGTTGTTTAGAGTATAATAATGAAAACGCTTAATGTTTATAACAAAAAGTTCATTAATTATTTATAACATTTTAAATAGTTTATAACATTGTCAAACGACAATTTAAAAATTTATACACGCCTCTATTAATCCCGTTCGTTTCAAATTATTATTAAAGATATTTACATAGTTATTTACATTATTTATATTATCTATATTAGAAATACATTAAACCACACGTTTATCCGGTTGATAATTACTTAAATCGTGGTGATATAATCGACCAATGAAGGTTAGTTATATTTAAATTTTAGATTCAGGTTTAATAAGATTTAATAATAATTATTTGTGACGGTAACCTCCATTCAAAATCTTTATCTCAAATTAGTTAAACACCCATGTTAATTTTAACAGTAACTTCACATGAATAATTTTCAATTGTCCTGAACAATACACTCAGCGGAAAAATACTTCGCTCAAAACGCACAAAAATGCACAAAAATGGCCCATAATTCATCATATATCTCATTATATATGGCATCAAAATCTTCCACAATACACACAAAAATCCTCCACTTATAAATTCATCATCCTCATCAATATTACTGTGGGAACCTCCTTCACTTATTACAGGGCATTATTCATCAGCGACTTTTACACGTCCACTGAGCTAACGATTATACATCCATAGTTCCTCTTTAAAAATTCTTATATTCATCAATTGTATCAAAAACTGTTATTATATTTAACCTTCGTGGGTTTCATTCATGAATCGATATGAAGTAAAAATTTGCCAATCACAAATAAATTTAATAGCAAATACGATTAGACACGCCTCCCTGGTCTATCAAAATTGAGATTAATATCATCAAAGTATCGCAGTATAAAAATACTATCTTCAATCAAAGTTCATCTAAACTGCATAAATAGTCGAATAGAATACAATTAGACTGTGGACTACAAACATTATTGTTCCAATCAACAATTGAGAAAAAACTCCTATCAAATGTTCATTACTATAGTGCACTCAATAAATCGTAATCAAAGTTCATATTTCATAAAATTGTCTATAATGCAATGGTATTTCAGAATTGACGATAAATGTCTATGTTGCAATCATGTTCATAAAACGACTAGTATTTCCAAGATCGTCGATAAAGTAGTAGATTTTAACGCTCTAAAATCTTTTAATCATTCTTCTTTCTTGAGGATGACAGAAAATTGGTCAAAGTAATTTACTGAATAGAATTACTTTAATAAAATGACACGCTGTCTGAATTCAAATTTGCCATAGAAAATCGTTAACTTTACAGTCAAATCGTGACTACAAAAATATGCAAATTACTGAAAGAATATAAAATATCAGTCTCAACTGATCCAAAATTATATAAATATGCCAATGACATAATAATGTCTCAATAAATCGTAGAAAAAAGGCATAAATCAGCAAAGTGTACAGAGTACAGAAATATCAAGCAAGAATATGGGGCAAAATATATGGGACAGAAAATATGGGAAAAATGGTTGCTCAGATATCGCTAAATGGCTCAAATAAATCAAGAAACGTTCACGACTACCTTATCTGTTGATTGAAGTTCTAGAGGAAAATTTCCAAAGAAGACTGCTGTTGGTTCCATTTCACCACCGTAAAGATGTGCTCCGACCTCGAACCTGGAACATGCGCCCTCGGAGAATAGAACAGTTTCCTCCTCCGGAAATAGCACTGCTCCGTGTAGACGATAGACATCCTTCTGGCAAAACTCTTCTTTGTGAGCCGGGTCCACCCTGGCCTCTCTTGAAATTTCCCTGAAGTTCTGGTAGAAATTCGCCATGAAGTTTATTGCAATTATTTCCGCAGAAATGTTCATAATTGTGGAGTATGAAGATATTTCCACTGCCATTTGATGTAATTCAGCGATGGATTACGATGCATGAGTGTAGTTAGATGTTCACTACATGCTCGCTTTTGTAGAATGACGATTAACGAAGCTCCATGCTGCTATTTCACTCCATTGATATATGTCCCAATTGCATTAAAGTTTTAGTCTTCCATCTCCACTTCCGTTATAATAATAGTCGAAAGTACTGCCAGATTATATAGTTCCATTGTAGAATGTAGCGTTGTATAACCAAATGTAACCTTCAGTATCACGGTTGCAATACACGTGTCAGCCGTAGCGTAGAATGTGGTATTATAAAAGTGCTTCTCAGGTGTCGAGAAAATCACTTTTGTCTGCAGTCTTAAAATGCGAATATCTTCCAAAGTATAATAGTGAAAATGTTCAACTTTCGTACACGCCTCAATATTGTAATGCACAATTGAATTAGCATAAATGCAGTGGCTAACTCTTGATAGATAATCTTGTAGACTCGTTTATGTGTGCGCTCCAACTTCGCCTAGTTTTAGTAACCGTAAAATTGTACGGCTGCACGCTCAATGCTTTTTCGATGCTGTGGGCTCTACCACACTTGCTAATGATGACTTGCTTCACTTAAGACCTCGAAGTCTGACAATATGAGAATCAGCAAAATGAGCCATGAGCCATGAGAGATGAGAGCTTCCTCTCTGCTGTGCAAGGCCTTTTATCAACTTCTTAAGGGGCGTATCCATCCCTACCATAGCTTGTTCCTCCGTCATTGCTAGAAGTTCTAACTTTGGCTATACTTGACGGATTTTTCAAATTTCAAAAACTCATAATTAATTTCTTCAAAATTCCAAATCAATGCCATAACTGAAAATAGATTTCCACAATTCTGCATGCCAAAAGTAATTAAATATGGTAGTTTCAGTAACCTCCGTCTCCCTCCAAACTATCATTCATTGGTTCGAGCCTCTCCTCCAATAGCGTAACTTCTTCCTCAGCACAATTCCATGCTTCCCTGCGACTGCGTCGTAAATCTCAGATCCTTCTCGAACAAAATCATGACGTCACCAAGAATCTCAGCTCAACCAGCCTACTTGCATGAAGTCTGAGTCATCCGTGCCTACGTCATGAATATACACGTCACAACTATGACGGCCATAGCTTTATTCACATATGCCAATACAGCCACCGTGGTCTCAGTATAATTCAATTTACGGGGGCATTCTCCCTTCACCACGTTTTAAAAGCAGTTGCAAAATTGTTTTTAAACTCAGTGTTATAAATATCCGAATTCACTTGAACACGAAATTGAATTATAATTCTACTCTTGAATGATATTTCCTCCATGTTCCTTAATCATAAGTCTCTTCTTCTCTGGGTTGTGTGTGGCTAATGCATTCTCTCCTCTCTACTTTCTCTTCTGTCCTGTATTCCTGTTTTCCAAATTCTGCTGGCTTGTAGAAGGACCAGGATCGATCACTAAATCCTGTCTTTTCTTCTTTTTTTCAGCTTCCTTCTCTCGTAATTCCTTCAAATACTGCTGACTTTCTTTCTCTCTCTCTTGATACTTGTCCGGTGTCATAACCTGACCTTGAGAATTCTGATTCCGATTCTGGTACTGGTTATTTCTCTTGTAGTTCGTATTGTACCCATTGTTATTATAGTATCTACCTCTTCCGTTATTATAATTCCCTCTATTGTTATTCCAGCCTCGTCTTTGCTGATATGGACGGTAACCTTGTGATCTGTTGTTGCGAAAATAATTGTTCCTGTGAGGACCTACATTTTCAGTTTTCTCTTCAGCAGGCGTATCAGTTTGCTGAACTTGATCCATGTAGACTGTATTAATGTCTTTGAATTCGTGCCTCTGACCTTTTTGAACCAAATTTGGCATTGGACTCGTGTAATCAAGCCTTCTCAATAGTTCGTCCATACTGGTCAAATCCCTGATATTTGACGATATAATAAGCATTCTCACCTCCACAGGTAGCATACGTGAAATAGCATCTATCAACTGCTCTGTCGACAATGGGGGTTGCAAAAATCTCAAGCGCGATAACTGGCTCGTGAAGAAATCAGCGTACCGTGTTGGAAGAGTACCCGAATACTTCCTCGAGTATACCTCAGCTCTTAATGAATTTTGTGCTTCTATTGACCAGAATCGTTTTATCAGTGCCTCTGCAAATTCATCGAAATTACTAAAAGTGTACCGAAATGCACTGAACCATTCAAGGGGTCCTCCAGCTAGAAATCTTTCTACGATTCTCATCTCTCTTTCTCTAGGAATATGGGCTTCAATAAAATAGTCTTTCAGGTTCCTGATATACTCTATCGGTGTTAGACTATCTGTATTACTAAATTTTTGAGGCTTGTCCTCAAAGTTTCGGATGACTGTCACATTTCTTGGATATGAATCCATGTAATTCTTGGCACTATCACGATATTTCCATTCAGGTTCAATATTCCTATCCTCTTCTTCTTCCCGGAATCTGAATATACGTTCCTCAGGACTAATATCTCTCTCTTCAGTAGCGAGGTTACATCTTCTCACGTAATTTCTATTATCTTCACAAGTCAATCCTTCTGGATCCTTATCTGTGATTTCCGTGATGACTTTCCTAATCAACTCTTCTTTATACGTTTCCAACATGCTAGCTTCTCCTAGTTTCAAATTCTGAAGTTTGCTCGTAGTTTCATTGACATCAGAGACAACCTTATGAATTTGTTCCTCTAACGCGGTTTTTAATGCTTGCACGTCCTGGCCCATTTGAGTTCTATCCTCTACCTGCTTTTCGGATAGCGAATCCATCCTTATATTCAAGTCCTTTCTAATTTGAACTACTTCATTATTTATATCTACCTGTGTACTGGCAAGTTTTCGTTCAATTCGCTCCTGAATCTGATTGACATGTTCCCCACTTGACCTGTTCCATTCATCTTTCCAAACTGTTACATTTGCAGTTAACATTTCAGCAATATCTACTTCAATGTCTTCCTTATGTAAACGATTATGATCTAAGACTTGGGTTCTCATGACCTCTACATCATATTTTAATCCAGCTAGAGAAGCTGTTGTCCTAACAGACTCGTCAACCAACCTAGTTGTTAAAGCACTAATGTTACGAGTACAAAGCGTTTTTGAAGTTTCAATTTCTTCTCTAACCTTATTAACATCAGTTTGAACTTTGGCAATGTCTACAAAAACTGTATTAACTTCTATTTGTATCTTATTGATATCGCTTTGCATATCATTAACATCAGAATGAATATTATTTATGTCTACTTGAACGTTTGACACATCGGTTCGAACATTTCTAACCTCTCTTTGAACTTCTTCTACCTTGTCTTGTACAGTAGCAACATCATTCCTAACAACGATTACTTCTGCTCTAGCACATGAAATATCACCCCGGACATTAGCAACATCAAGATTCAACATAGTAAGGTCTCTCTGGACTGAATCAACTTTTCCCTGTACATTGGAAACATCTTTATGGACATTGGATAAATCTACTTTAACATCCGAGACTTCCTTGTGGACATTGGATAAATCTACTTTAACCTCTGAGACATCTTTATGAATGTCAGTCACGGCATTCTGGATTCCCAGGGTACTGGTCTGTAAACGCGACACATTATTTTCCAAGTTTGCAGAACTGGTCTGAAGACCTTTCAAACTTTCATCCAGCATCTGCTTCATTCGACTAGCATTCCTAGCTTCCATCTCCTTCGCACTTTCATTCATGCTAGCTTTCAAACTGTTGGACATCTCCTCCAACATCTTTCTCATACTCTCATCTGCCATCTCAATAATATTTCAATAATAGACTGCTTTAGGGACATACATCAAACAGAGCAAGATAACAACATCTGAGCAACATCTTTCACCATATATAAATTTGAGCAATTTTCTGTCTTAAATCTAACTTATAATTACCTTATAATTAACTTTCGTAGACACTTCATGTTGAAACAAACTCAAGCACATGTTCAAATTTCTTTGGTTCATTTTAAAATATCCTAATACAAATAATTTACATTTACAATCCAAATAATTTAATTTTATCTTTAATATGACTAAACATGTCATAAGCCGGTCAAATAAAATAAGACTCCAGATCATAGGCGATTTTTCTAAGTTTCCAGCCTATTTAACCTCTCTCAGGTTGTATAAGATCTGATCTTTTCTGAGTGTAATTTTCCTAATACAACACAACATTTAATCCCTATATAATCACACTCTCAAATTCTACAATTGGCCAAGACATCTAACAAAGAATCAACCTCTTTATTTGAGTCTTCACAATCCCATTGACATCGATAACTTGGTAATCCAATGTTATTCGAGCACTCCACACGTTGATTTCACCAATCCAACTGGCGTTCAACCTGGTAATCCAGTTTTGTCGAGCCCCACGAAATTGCGGTGACAATCCTACTGGCATTCGAGCCATCCGAGCCAATCGAGCCAATCGATCCCCACGGATTAGGGTCGCCAATCCTACTGTCCCCGATAATCCGAATAGTAGGCTG
Source organism: Meconema thalassinum (assembly GCA_946902985.2). Classification (NCBI taxonomy): domain Eukaryota; kingdom Metazoa; phylum Arthropoda; class Insecta; order Orthoptera; family Tettigoniidae; genus Meconema; species Meconema thalassinum. The sequence goes on along the minus strand of OX336389.2, from coordinate 277,436,381 downwards.
TCAGATATCCGCCCCCTCAATCGGAATGCCAATAATCAATCGCACCGGCACAGCTACATCAATGAAAATGGCACTGACAGATACTACCGAGATTAGAACACAGTAGTTAATATGAAATTATTGTGGAACACACCAAAATATACGGGGGTTCATACTTACCTTTTACTTACCTATTCAAATTAATCTCGGGTCTGGGTTTTCAACTGGATCACTTAATAGTATGCCCTCACAATAACCTCCACCATGATATTTAAAATGAACCAAGTCGAAACAAGAAAATTTAAACTGCACAACAATTTATTTCACATAAAGAAAATAATTTAACAAAATTAAACAACAAAATATACGTGGCAATCAGAAGCCATTGTCAATGCAATCATGTCCTCCTGTAGGACTTGTAGACTTCATATACAAAAATTCAGCTTTCTCCAGCTCAAAGAACGTAATAATAACAATGCACTTTGGAATGGATAAGGGAGCTGGGACGAGACATATAGCATTTGTTTCCTTGTTCATGAACTTCACATTTTATTTATAACCGCAAGGCTGCTATGTAGATGACCTTGGCCTCTATCATACAGTTATCTGGCCACCTGCGATACAACCTGCACCATGTCGCATGCTTACTTCTGTCAAATGGACGCACCTGTCCATCCAATGTTAGCATATGCTCGTTACCTCAGAGCCTAGCTCCTTTTCAAAACACTTTTAAAGTTCCCATCTCAACTCAAATATTATCACGCAAATCTTTTAAATGCTCCGTTCAATGGATTACACTAATAATCCCAAATCTTGTTTAATTGTATAATCCAATTGTTGAACTAGCGTTGTTTAGAGTATAATAATGAAAACGCTTAATGTTTATAACAAAAAGTTCATTAATTATTTATAACATTTTAAATAGTTTATAACATTGTCAAACGACAATTTAAAAATTTATACACGCCTCTATTAATCCCGTTCGTTTCAAATTATTATTAAAGATATTTACATAGTTATTTACATTATTTATATTATCTATATTAGAAATACATTAAACCACACGTTTATCCGGTTGATAATTACTTAAATCGTGGTGATATAATCGACCAATGAAGGTTAGTTATATTTAAATTTTAGATTCAGGTTTAATAAGATTTAATAATAATTATTTGTGACGGTAACCTCCATTCAAAATCTTTATCTCAAATTAGTTAAACACCCATGTTAATTTTAACAGTAACTTCACATGAATAATTTTCAATGGACCTGAACAATACACTCAGCGGAAAAATACTTCGCTCAAAACGCACAAAAATACACAAAAATGGCCCATAATTCATCATATATCTCATTATATATGGCATCAAAATCTTCCACAATACACACAAAAATCCTCCACTTATAAATTCATCATCCTCATCAATATTACTGTGGGAACCTCCTTCACTTATTACAGGGCATTATTCATCAGCGACTTTTACACGTCCACTGAACTACTGATTATACATCCATAGTTCCTCTTTAAAAATTCTTATATTCATCAATTGTATCAAAAACTGTTATTATATTTAACCTTCGTGGGTTTCATTCATGAATCGATATGAAGTAAAAATTTGCCAATCACAAATAAATTTAATAGCAAATACGATTAGACACGCCTCCCTGGTCTATCAAAATTGAGATTAATATCATCAAAGTATCGCAGTATAAAAATACTATCTTCAATCAAAGTTCATCTAAACTGCATAAATAGTCGAATAGAATACAATTAGACTGTGGACTACAAACATTATTGTTCCAATCAACAATTGAGAAAAAACTCCTATCAAATGTTCATTACTATAGTGCACTCAATAAATCGTAATCAAAGTTCATATTTCATAAAATTGTCTATAATGCAATGGTATTTCAGAATTGACGATAAATGTCTATGTTGCAATCATGTTCATAAAACGACTAGTATTTCCAAGATCGTCGATAAAGTAGTAGATTTTAACGCTCTAAAATCTTTTAATCATTCTTCTTTCTTGAGGATGACAGAAAATTGGTCAAAGTAATTTACTGAATAGAATTACTTTAATAAAATGACACGCTGTCTGAATTCAAATTTGCCATAGAAAATCGTTAACTTTACAGTCAAATCGTGACTACAAAAATATGCAAATTACTGAAAGAATATAAAATATCAGTCTCAACTGATCCAAAATTATATAAATATGCCAATGACATAATAATGTCTCAATAAATCGTAGAAAAAAAGGCATAAATCAGCAAAGTGTACAGAGTACAGAAATATCAAGCAAGAATATGGGGCAAAATATATGGGACAGAAAATATGGGAAAAATGGTTGCTCAGATATCGCTGAATGGCTCAAATAAATCAAGAAACGTTCACGACTACCTTATCTGTTGATTGAAGTTCTAGAGGAAAATTTCCAAAGAAGACTGCTGTTGGTTCCATTTCACCACCGTAAAGATGTGCTCCGACCTCGAACCTGGAACATGCGCCCTCGGAGAATAGAACAGTTTCCTCCTCCGGAAAGAGCACTGCTCCGTGTAGACGATAGACATCCTTCTGGCAAAACTCTTCTTTGTGAGCCGGGTCCACCCTGGCCTCTCTTGAAATTTCCCTGAAGTTCTGGTAGAAATTCGCCATGAAGTTTATTGCAATTATTTCCGCAGAAATGTTCATAATTGTGGAGTATGAAGATATTTCCACTGCCATTTGATGTAATTCAGCGATGGATTACGATGCATGAGTGTAGTTAGATGTTCACTACATGCTCGCTTTTGTAGAATGACGATTAACGAAGCTCCATGCTGCTATTTCACTCCATTGATATATGTCCCAATTGCATTAAAGTTTTAGTCTTCCATCTCCACTTCCGTTATAATAATAGTCGAAAGTACTGCCAGATTATATAGTTCCATTGTAGAATGTAGCGTTGTATCACCAAATGTAACCTTCAGTATCACGGTTGCAATACACGTGTCAGCCGTAGCGTAGAATGTGGTATTATAAAAGTGCTTCTCAGGTGTCGAGAAAATCACTTTTGTCCGCAGTCTTAAAATGCGAATATCTTCCAAAGTATAATAGTGAAAATGTTCAACTTTCGTGCACGCCTCAATATTGTAATGCACAATTGAATTAGCATAAATGCAGTGGCTAACTCTTGATAGATAATCTTGTAGACTCGTTTATGTGTGCGCTCCAACTTCGCCTAGTTTTAGTAACCGTAAAATTGTACTGCTGCACGCTCAATGCTTGTTCGATACTGTGGGCTCTACCACACTTGCTAATGATGACTTGCTTCACTTAAGACCTCGAAGTCTGACAATATGAGAATCAGCAAAATGAGCCATGAGCCATGAGAGATGAGAGCTTCCTCTCTGCTGTGCAAGGCCTTTTATCAACTTCTTAAGGGGCGTATCCATCCCTACCATAGCTTGTTCCTCCGTCATTGCTAGAAGTTCTAACTTTGGCTATACTTGACGGATTTTTCAAATTTCAAAAACTCATAATTAATTTCTTCAAAATACCAAATCAATGCCATAACTGAAAATAGATTTCCACAATCCTGCATGCCAAAAGTAATTAAATATGGTAGTTTCAGTAATCTCCGTCTCCCTCCAAACTATCATTCATTGGTTCGAGCCTCTCCTCCAATAGCGTAACTTCTTCCTCAGCACAATTCCATGCTTCCCTGCGACTGCGTCGTAAATCTCAGATCCTTCTCGAACAAAATCATGACGTCACCAAGAATCTCAGCTCAACCAGCCTACTTGCATGAAGTCTGAGTCATCCGTGCCTACGTCATGAATATACACGTCACAACTATGACGGCCATAGCTTTATTCACATATGCCAATACAGCCACCGTGGTCTCAGTATAATTCAATTTACGGGGGCATTCTCCCTTCACCACGTTTTAAAAACAGTTGCAAAATTGTTTTTAAACTCAGTGTTATAAATATCCGAATTCACTTGAACACGAAATTGAATTATAATTCTACTCTTGTATGATATTTCCTCTATGTTCCTTAATCATAAGTCTCTTCTTCTCTGGGTTGTGTGTGGCTAATGCGTTCTCTCCTCTCTACTTTCTCTTCTGTCCTGTATTCCTGTTTTCCAAATTCTGCTGGCTTGTAGAAGGACCAGGATCGATCACTAAATCCTGTCTTTTCTTCTGGTTTTCAGCTTCCTTCTCTCGTAATTCCTTCAAATACTGCTGACTTTCTTTCTCTCTCTCTCTTGATACTTGTCCGGTGTCATAACCTGACCTTGAGAATTCTGATTCCGATTCTGGTACTGGTTATTTCTGTTGTAGTTCGTATTGTACCCATTGTTATTATAGTATCTACCTCTTCCGTTATTATAATTCCCTCTATTGTTATTCCAGCCTCGTCTTTGCTGATATGGACGGTAACCTTGTGATCTGTTGTTGCGAAAATAATTGTTCCTGTGAGGACCTACATTTTCAGTTTTCTCTTCAGCAGGCGTATCAGTTTGCTGAACTTGATCCATGTAGACTGTATTAATGTCTTTGAATTCGTGCCTCTGACCTTTTTGAACCAAATTTGGCATTGGACTCGTGTAATCAAGCCTTCTCAATAGTTCGTCCATACTGGTCAAATCCCTGATATTTGACGATATAATAAGCATTCTCACCTCCACAGGTAGCATACGTGAAATAGCATCTATCAACTGCTCTGTCGACAATGGGGGTTGCAAAAATCTCAAGCGCGATAACTGGCTCGTGAAGAAATCAGCGTACCGTGTTGGAAGAGTACCCGAATACTTCCTCGAGTATACCTCAGCTCTTAATGAATTTTGTGCTTCTATTGACCAGAATCGTTTTATCAGTGCCTCTGCAAATTCATCGAAATTACTAAAAGTGTACCGAAATGCACTGAACCATTCAAGGGGTCCTCCAGCTAGAAATCTTTCTACGATTCTCATCTCTCTTTCTCTAGGAATATGGGCTTCAATAAAATAGTCTTTCAGGTTCCTGATATACTCTATCGGTGTTAGACTATCTGTATTACTAAATTTCTGAGGCTTGTCCTCAAAGTTTCGGATGACTGTCACATTTCTTGGATATGAATCCATGTAATTCTTCCCACTATCACGATATTTCCATTCAGGTTCAATATTCCTATCCTCTTCTTCTTCCCGGAATCTGAATATACGTTCCTCAGGACTAATATCTCTCTCTTCAGTAGCGAGGTTACATCTTCTCACGTAATTTCTATTATCTTCACAAGTCAATCCTTCTGGATCCTTTTCTGTGATTTCCGTGATGACTTTCCTAATCAACTCTTCTTTATACGTTTCCAACATGCTAGCTTCTCCTAGTTTCAAATTCTGAAGTTTGCTCGTAGTTTCATTGACATCAGAGACAACCTTATGAATTTGTTCCTCTAACGCGGTTTTTAATGCTTGCACGTACTGGCCCATTTGAGTTCTATCCTCTGCCTGCTTTTCGGATAGCGAATCCATCCTTATATTCAAGTCCTTTCTAATTTGAACTACTTCATTATTTATATCTACCTGTGTACTGGCAAGTTTTCGTTCAATTCGCTCCTGAATCTGATTGACATGTTCCCCACTTGACCTGTTCCATTCATCTTTCCAAACTGTTACATTTGCAGTTAACATTTCAGCAATATCTACTTCAATGTCTTCCTTATGTAAACGATTATGATCTAAGACTTGGGTTCTCATGACCTCTACATCATATTTTAATCTAGCTAGAGAAGCTGTTGTCCTAACAGACTCGTCAACCAACCTAGTTGTTAAAGCACTAATGTTACGAGTACAAAGCGTTTTTGAAGTTTCAATTTCTTCTCTAACCTTATTAACATCAGTTTGAACTTTGGCAATGTCTACAAAAACTGTATTAACTTCTATTTGTATCTTATTGATATCGCTTTGCATATCATTAACATCAGAATGAATATTATTTATGTCTACTTGAACGTTTGACACATCGGTTCGAACATTTCTAACCTCTCTTTGAACTTCTTCTACCTTGTCTTGTACAGTAGCAACATCATTCCTAACAACGATCACTTCTGCTCTAGCACATGAAATATCACCCCGGACATTAGCAACATCAAGATTCAACATAGTAAGGTCTCTCTGGACTGAATCAACTTTTCCCTGTACATTGGAAATATCTTTATGGACATTGGATAAATCTACTTTAACATCCGAGACTTCCTTGTGGACATTGGATAAATCTACTTTAACCTCTGAGACATCTTTATGAATGTCAGTCACGGCATTCTGGATTCCCAGGGTACTGGTCTGTAAACGCGACACATTATTTTCCAAGTTTGCAGAACTGGTCTGAAGACCTTTCAAACTTTCATCCAGCATCTGCTTCATTCGACTAGCATTCCTAGCTTCCATCTCCTTCGCACTTTCATTCATGCTAGCTTTCAAACTGTTGGACATCTCCTCCAACATCTTTCTCATACTCTCATCTGCCATCTCAATAATATTTCAATAATAGACTGCTTTAGGGACATACATCAAACAGAGCAAGATAACAACATCTGAGCAACATCTTTCACCATATATAAATTTGAGCAATTTTCTGTCTTAAATCTAACTTATAATTACCTTATAATTAACTTTCGTAGACACTTCATGTTGAAACAAACTCAAGCACATGTTCAAATTTCTTTGGTTCATTTTAAAATATCCTAATACAAATAATTTACATTTACAATCCAAATAATTTAATTTTATCTTTAATATGACTAAACATGTCATAAGCCGGTCAAATAAAATAAGACTCCAGATCATAGGCGATTTTTCTAAGTTTCCAGCCTATTTAACCTCTCTCAGGTTGTATAAGATCTGATCTTTTCTGAGTGTAATTTTCCTAATACAACACAACATTTAATCCCTATATAATCACACACTCAAATTCTACAATTGGCCAAGACATCTAACAAAGAATCAACCTCTTTATTTGAGTCTTCACAATCCCATTGACATCGATAACTTGGTAATCCAATGTTATTCGAGCACTCCACACGTTGATTTCACCAATCCAACTGGCGTTCAACCTGGTAATCCAGTTTTGTCGAGCCCCACGAAATTGCGGTGCCAATCCTACTGGCATTCGAGCCATCCGAGCCAATCGAGCCAATCGATCCCCACGGATTAGGGTCGCCAATCCTACTGTCCCCGATAATCCGGATAGTAGGCTGTCAGATATCCGCCCCCTCAATCGGATTGCCAATAATCAATCGCACCGGCACAGCTACATCAATGAAAATGGCACTGACAGATACTACCGAGATTAGAACACAGTAGTTAATATGAAATTATTGTGGAACACACCAAAATATACGGGGGTTCATACTTACCTTTTACTTACCTATTCAAATTAATCTCGGGTCTGGGTTTTCAACTGGATCACTTAATAGTATGCCCTCACAATAACCTCCACCATGATATTTAAAATGAACCAAGTCGAAACAAGAAAATTTAAACTGCACAATAATTTATTTCACATAAAGAAAATAATTTAACAAAATTAAACAACAAAATATACGTGGCAATCAGAAGCCATTGTCAATGCAATCATGTCCTCCTGTAGGACTTGTAGACTTCATATACAAAAATTCAGCTTTCTCTAGCTCAAAGAACGTAATAATAACAATGCACTTTGGAATGGATAAGGGAGCTGGGACGAGACATATAGCATTTGTTTCCTTGTTCATGAACTTCACATTTTATTTATAACCGCAAGGCTGCTATGTAGATGACCTTGGCCTCTATCATACAGTTATCTGGCCACCTGCGATACAACCTGCACCATGTCGCATGCTTACTTCTGTCAAATGGACGCACCAGTCCATCCAATGTTAGCATATGCTCGTTACCTCAGAGCCTAGCTCCTTTTCAAAACACTTTTAAAGTTCCCATCTCAACTCAAATATTATCACGCAAATCTTTTAAATGCTCCGTTCAAATATCAATGGATTACACTAATAATCCCAAATCTTGTTTAATTGTATAATCCAATTGTTGAACTAGCGTTGTTTAGAGTATAATAATGAAAACGCTTAATGTTTATAACAAAAAGTTCATTAATTATTTATAACATTTTAAATAGTTTATAACATTGTCAAACGACAATTTAAAAATTTATACACGCCTCTATTAATCCCGTTCGTTTCAAATTATTATTAAAGATATTTACATAGTTATTTACATTATTTATATTATCTATATTAGAAATACATTAAACCACACGTTTATCCGGTTGATAATTACTTAAATCGTGGTGATATAATCGACCAATGAAGGTTAGTTATATTTAAATTTTAGATTCAGGTTTAATAAGATTTAATAATAATTATTTGTGACGGTAACCTCCATTCAAAATCTTTATCTCAAATTAGTTAAACACCCATGTTAATTTTAACAGTAACTTCACATGAATAATTTTCAATTGACCTGAACAATACACTCAGCGGAAAAATACTTCGCTCAAAACGCACAAAAATGCACAAAAATGGCCCATAATTCATCATATATCTCATTATATATGGCATCAAAATCTTCCACAATACACACAAAAATCCTCCACTTATAAATTCATCATCCTCATCAATATTACTGTGGGAACCTCCTTCACTTATTACAGGACATTATTCATCAGCGACTTTTACACGTCCACTGACCTAACGATTATACATCCATAGTTCCTCTTTAAAAATTCTTATATTCATCAATTGTATCAAAAACTGTTATTATATTTAACCTTCGTGGGTTTCATTCATGAATCGATATGAAGTAAAAATTTGCCAATCACAAATAAATTTAATAGCAAATACGATTAGACACGCCTCCCTGGTCTATCAAAATTGAGATTAATATCATCAAAGTATCGCAGTATAAAAATACTATCTTCAAAGTTCATCTAAACTGCATAAATAGTCGAATAGAATACAATTAGACTGTGGACTACAAACATTATTGTTCCAATCAACAATTGAGAAAAAACTCCTATCAAATGTTCATTACTATAGTGCACTCAATAAATCGTAATCAAAGTTCATATTTCATAAAATTGTCTATAATGCAATGGTATTTCAGAATTGACGATAAATGTCTATGTTGCAATCATGTTCATAAAACGACTAGTATTTCCAAGATCGTCGATAAAGTAGTAGATTTTAACGCTCTAAAATCTTTTAATCATTCTTCTTTCTTGAGGATGACAGAAAATTGGTCAAAGTAATTTACTGAATAGAATTACTTTAATAAAATGACACGCTGTCTGAATTCAAATTTGCCATAGAAAATCGTTAACTTTACAGTCAAATCGTGACTACAAAAATATGCAAATTACTGAAAGAATATAAAATATCAGTCTCAACTGATCCAAAATTATATAAATATGCCAATGACATAATAATGTCTCAATAAATCGTAGAAAAAAGGCATAAATCAGCAAAGTGTACAGAGTACAGAAATATCAAGCAAGAATATGGGGCAAAATATATGGGACAGAAAATATGGGAAAAATGGTTGCTCAGATATCGCTAAATGGCTCAAATAAATCAAGAAACGTTCACGACTACCTTATCTGTTGATTGAAGTTCTAGAGGAAAATTTCCAAAGAAGACTGCTGTTGGTTCCATTTCACCACCGTAAAGATGTGCTCCGACCTCGAACCTGGAACATGCGCCCTCGGAGAATAGAACAGTTTCCTCCTCCGGAAATAGCACTGCTCCGTGTAGACGATAGACATCCTTCTGGCAAAACTCTTCTTTGTGAGCCGGGTCCACCCTGGCCTCTCTTGAAGTTTCCCTGAAGTTCTGGTAGAAATTCGCCATGAAGTTTATTGCAATTATTTCCGCAGAAATGTTCATAATTGTGGAGTATGAAGATATTTCCACTGCCATTTGATGTAATTCAGCGATGGATTACGATGCATGAGTGTAGTTAGATGTTCACTACATGCTCGCTTTTGTAGAATGACGATTAACGAAGCTCCATGCTGCTATTTCACTCCATTGATATATGTCCCAATTGCATTAAAGTTTTAGTCTTCCATCTCCACTTCCGTTATAATAATAGTCGAAAGTACTGCCAGATTATATAGTTCCATTGTAGAATGTAGCGTTGTATCACCAAATGTAACCTTCAGTATCACGGTTGCAATACACGTGTCAGCCGTAGCGTAGAATGTGGTATTATAAAAGTGCTTCTCAGGTGTCGAGAAAATCACTTTTGTCCGCAGTCTTAAAATGCGAATATCTTCCGAAGTATAATAGTGAAAATGTTCAACTTTCGTACACGCCTCAATATTGTAATGCACAATTGAATTAGCATAAATGCAGTGGCTAACTCTTGATAGATAATCTTGTAGACTCGTTTATGTGTGCGCTCCAACTTCGCCTAGTTTTAGTAACCGTAAAATTGTACTGCTGCACGCTCAATGCTTGTTCGATGCTGTGGGCTCTACCACACTTGCTAATGATGACTTGCTTCACTTAAGACCTCGAAGTCTGACAATATGAGAATCAGCAAAATGAGCCATGAGCCATGAGAGATGAGAGCTTCCTCTCTGCTGTGCTAGGCCTTTCATCAACTTCTTAAGGGGCGTATCCATCCCTACCATAGCTTGTTCCTCCGTCATTGCTAGAAGTTCTAATTTTGGCTATACTTGACGGATTTTTCAAATTTCAAAAACTCATAATTAATTTCTTCAAAATTCCAAATCAATGCCATAACTGAAAATAGATTTCCACAATTCTGCATGCCAAAAGTAATTAAATATGGTAGTTTCAGTAACCTCCGTCTCCCTCCAAACTATCATTCATTGTTTCGAGCCTCTCCTCCAATAGCGTAACTTCTTCCTCAGCACAATTCCATGCTTCCCTGCGACTGCGTCGTAAATCTCAGATCCTTCTCGAACAAAATCATGACGTCACCAAGAATCTCAGCTCAACCAGCCTACTTGCATGAAGTCTGAGTCATCCGTGCCTACGTCATGAATATACACGTCACAACTATGACGGCCATAGCTTTATTCACATATGCCAATACAGCCACCGTGGTCTCAGTATAATTCAATTTACGGGGGCATTCTCCCTTCACCACGTTTTAAAAACAGTTGCAAAATTGTTTTTAAACTCAGTGATATAAATATCCGAATTCACTTGAACACGAAATTGAATTATAATTCTACTCTTGTATGATATTTCCTCTATGTTCCTTAATCATAAGTCTCTTCTTCTCTGGGTTGTGTGTGGCTAATGCATTCTCTCCTCTCTACTTTCTCTTCTGTCCTGTATTCCTGTTTTCCAAATTCTGCTGGCTTGTAGAAGGACCAGGATCGATCACTAAATCCTGTCTTTTCTTCTGGTTTTCAGCTTCCTTCTCTCGTAATTCCTTCAAATACTGCTGACTTTCTTTCTCTCTCTCTTGATACTTGTCCGGTGTCATAACCTGACCTTGAGAATTCTGATTCCGATTCTGGTACTGGTTATTTCTGTTGTAGTTCGTATTGTACCCATTGTTATTATAGTATCTACCGCTTCCGTTATTATAATTCCCTCTATTGTTATTCCAGCCTCGTCTTTGCTGATATGGACGGTAACCTTGTGATCTGTTGTTGCGAAAATAATTGTTCCTGTGAGGACCTACATTTTCAGTTTTCTCTTCAGCAGGCGTATCAGTTTGCTGAACTTGATTCATGTAGACTGTATTAATGTCTTTGAATTCGTGCCTCTGACCTTTTTGAACCAAATTTGGCATTGGACTCGTGTAATCAAGCCTTCTCAATAGTTCGTCCATACTTGTCAAATCCCTGATATTTGACGATATAATAAGCATTCTCACCTCCACAGGTAGCATACGTGAAATAGCATCTATCAACTGCTCTGTCGACAATGGGGGTTGCAAAAATCTCAAGCGCGATAACTGGCTCGTGAAGAAATCAGCGTACCGTGTTGGAAGAGTACCCGAATACTTCCTCGAGTATACCTCAGCTCTTAATGAATTTTGTGCTTCTATTGACCAGAATCGTTTTATCAGTGCCTCTGCAAATTCATCGAAATTACTAAAAGTGTACCGAAATGCACTGAACCATTCAAGGGGTCCTCCAGCTAGAAATCTTTCTACGATTCTCATCTCTCATTCTCTAGGAATATGGGCTTCAATAAAATAGTCTTTCAGGTTCCTGATATACTCTATCGGTGTTAGACTATCTGTATTACTAAATTTCTGAGGCTTGTCCCCAAAGTTTCGGATGACTGTCACATTTCTTGGATATGAATCCATGTAATTCTTCCCACTATCACGATATTTCCATTCAGGTTCAATATTCCTATCCTCTTCTTCTTCCCGGAATCTGAATATACGTTCCTCAGGACTAATATCTCTCTCTTCAGTAGCGAGGTTACATCTTCTCACGTAATTTCTATTATCTTCACAAGTCAATCCTTCTGGATCCTTATCTGTGATTTCCGTGATGACTTTCCTAATCAACTCTTCTTTATACGTTTCCAACATGCTAGCTTCTTCTAGTTTCAAATTCTGAAGTTTGCTCGTAGTTTCATTGACATCAGAGACAACCTTATGAATTTGTTCCGCTAACGCGGTTTTTAATGCTTGCACGTCCTGGCCCATTTGAGTTCTATCCTCTACCTGCTTTTCGGATAGCGAATCCATCCTTATATTCAAGTCCTTTCTAATTTGAACTACTTCATTATTTATATCTACCTGTTAACTGGCAAGTTTTCGTTCAATTCGCTCCTGAATCTGATTGACATGTTCCCCACTTGACCTGTTCCATTCATCTTTCCAAACTGTTACATTTGCAGTTAACATTTCAGCAATATCTACTTCAATGTCTTCCTTATGTAAACGATTATGATCTAAGACTTGGGTTCTCATGACCTCTACATCATATTTTAATCCAGCTAGAGAAGCTGTTGTCCTAACAGACTCGTCAACCAACCTAGTTGTTAAAGCACTAATGTTACGAGTACAAAGCGTTTTTGAAGTTTCAATTTCTTCTCTAACCTTATTAACATCAGTTTGAACTTTGGCAATGTCTACAAAAACTGTATTAACTTCTATTTGTATCTTATTGATATCGCTTTGCATATCATTAACATCAGAATGAATATTATTTATGTCTACTTGAACGTTTGACACATCGGTTCGAACATTTCTAACCTCTCTTTGAACTTCTTCTACCTTGTCTTGTACAGTAGCAACATCATTCCTAACAACGATTACTTCTGCTCTAGCACATGAAATATCACCCCGGACATTAGCAACATCAAGATTCAACATAGTAAGGTCTCTCTGGACTGAATCAACTTTTCCCTGTACATTGTAAACATCTTTATGGACATTGGATAAATCTACTTTAACATCCGAGACTTCCTTGTGGACATTGGATAAATCTACTTTAACCTCTGAGACATCTTTATGAATGTCAGTCACGGCATTCTGGATTCCCAGGGTACTGGTCTGTAAACGCGACACATTATTTTCCAAGTTTGCAGAACTGGTCTGAAGACCTTTCAAACTTTCATCCAGCATCTGCTTCATTCGACTAGCATTCCTAGCTTCCATCTCCTTCGCACTTTCATTCATGCTAGCTTTCAAACTGTTGGACATCTCCTCCAACATCTTTCTCATACTCTCATCTGCCATCTCAATAATATTTCAATAATAGACTGCTTTAGGGACATACATCAAACAGAGCAAGATAACAACATCTGAGCAACATCTTTCACCATATATAAATTTGAGCAATTTTCTGTCTTAAATCTAACTTATAATTACCTTATAATTAACTTTCGTAGACACTTCATGTTGAAACAAACTCAAGCACATGTTCAAATTTCTTTGGTTCATTTTAAAATATCCTAATACAAATAATTTACATTTACAATCCAAATAATTTAATTTTATCTTTAATATGACTAAACATGTCATAAGCCGGTCAAATAAAATAAGACTCCAGATCATAGGCGATTTTTCTAAGTTTCCAGCCTATTTAACCTCTCTCAGGTTGTATAAGATCTGATCTTTTCTGAGTGTAATTTTCGTAATACAACACAACATTTAATCCCTATATAATCACACTCTCAAATTCTACAATTGGCCAAGACATCTAACAAAGAATCAACCTCTTTATTTGAGTCTTCACAATCCCATTGACATCGATAACTTGGTAATCCAATGTTATTCGAGCACTCCACACGTTGATTTCACCAATCCAACTGGCGTTCAACCTGGTAATCCAGTTTTGTCGAGCCCCACGAAATTGCGGTGCCAATCCTACTGGCATTCGAGCCATCCGAGCCAATCGAGCCAATCGATCCCCACGGATTAGGGTCGCCAATCCTACTGTCCCCGATAATCCGGATAGTAGGCTGTCAGATATCCGCCCCCTCAATCGGATTGCCAATAATCAATCGCACCGGCACAGCTACATCAATGAAAATGGCACTGACAGATACTACCGAGATTAGAACACAGTAGTTAATATGAAATTATTGTGGAACACACCAAAATATACGGGGGTTCATACTTACCTTTTACTTACCTATTCAAATTAATCTCGGGTCTGGGTTTTCAACTGGATCACTTAATAGTATGCCCTCACAATAACCTCCACCATGATATTTAAAATGAACCAAGTCGAAACAAGAAAATTTAAACTGCACAATAATTTATTTCACATAAAGAAAATAATTTAACAAAATTAAACAACAAAATATACGTGGCAATCAGAAGCCATTGTCAATGCAATCATGTCCTCCTGTAGGACTTGTAGACTTCATATACAAAAATTCAGCTTTCTCTAGCTCAAAGAACGTAATAATAACAATGCACTTTGGAATGGATAAGGGAGCTGGGACGAGACATATAGCATTTGTTTCCTTGTTCATGAACTTCACATTTTATTTATAACCGCAAGGCTGCTATGTAGATGACCTTGGCCTCTATCATACAGTTATCTGGCCACCTGCGATACAACCTGCACCATGTCGCATGCTTACTTCTGTCAAATGGACGCACCTGTCCATCCAATGTTAGCATATGCTCGTTACCTCAGAGCCTAGCTCCTTTTCAAAACACTTTAAAAGTTCCCATCTCAACTCAAATATTATCACGCAAATCTTTTAAATGCTCCGTTCAAATATCAATGGATTACACTAATAATCCCAAATCTTGTTTAATTGTATAATCCAATTGTTGAACTAGCGTTGTTTAGAGTATAATAATGAAAACGCTTAATGTTTATAACAAAAAGTTCATTAATTATTTATAACATTTTAAATAGTTTATAACATTGTCAAACGACAATTTAAAAATTTATACACGCCTCTATTAATCCCGTTCGTTTCAAATTATTATTAAAGATATTTACATAGTTATTTACATTATTTATATTATCTATATTAGAAATACATTAAACCACACGTTTATC
Organism: Meconema thalassinum; assembly: GCA_946902985.2. Classification (NCBI taxonomy): domain Eukaryota; kingdom Metazoa; phylum Arthropoda; class Insecta; order Orthoptera; family Tettigoniidae; genus Meconema; species Meconema thalassinum. The sequence goes on along the minus strand of OX336389.2, from coordinate 277,420,911 downwards.
CGGTTGATAATTACTTAAATCGTGGTGATATAATCGACCAATGAAGGTTAGTTATATTTAAATTTTAGATTCAGGTTTAATAAGATTTAATAATTATTATTTGTGACGGTAACCTCCATTCAAAATCTTTATCTCAAATTAGTTAAACACCCATGTTAATTTTAACAGTAACTTCACATGAATAATTTTCAATGGACCTGAACAATACACTCAGCGGAAAAATACTTCGCTCAAAACGCACAAAAATGCACAAAAATGGCCCATAATTCATCATATATCTCATTATATATGGCATCAAAATCTTCCACAATACACACAAAAATCCTCCACTTATAAATTCATCATCCTCATCAATATTACTGTGGGAACCTCCTTCACTTATTACAGGACATTATTCATCAGCGACTTTTACACGTCCACTGAACTAACGATTATACAACCATAGTTCCTCTTTTAAAATTCTTATATTCACCAATTGTATCAAAAACTGTTATTATATTTAACCTTCGTGGGTTTCATTCATGAATCGATATGAAGTAAAAATTTGCCAATCACAAATAAATTTAATAGCAAATACGATTAGACACGCCTCCCTGGTCTATCAAAATTGAGATTAATATCATCAAAGTATCGCAGTATAAAAATACTATCTTCAATCAAAGTTCATCTAAACTGCATAAATAGTCGAATAGAATACAATTAGACTGTGGACTACAAACATTATTGTTCCAATCAACAATTGAGAAAAAACTCCTATCAAATGTTCATTACTATAGTGCACTCAATAAATCGTAATCAAAGTTCATATTTCATAAAATTGTCTATAATGCAATGGTATTTCAGAATTGACGATAAATGTCTATGTTGCAATCATGTTCATAAAACGACTAGTATTTCCAAGATCGTCGATAAAGTAGTAGATTTTAACGCTCTAAAATCTTTTAATCATTCTTCTTTCTTGAGGATGACAGAAAATTGGTCAAAGTAATTTACTGAATAGAATTACTTTAATAAAATGACACGCTGTCTGAATTCAAATTTGCCATAGAAAATCGTTAACTTTACAGTCAAATCGTGACTACAAAAATATGCAAATTACTGAAAGAATATAAAATATCAGTCTCAACTGATCCAAAATTATATAAATATGCCAATGACATAATAATATCTCAATAAATCGTAGAAAAAAAGGCATAAATCAGCAAAGTGTACAGAGTACAGAAATATCAAGCAAGAATATGGGGCAAAATATATGGGACAGAAAATATGGGAAAAATGGTTGCTCAGATATCGCTAAATGGCTCAAATAAATCAAGAAACGTTCACGACTACCTTATATGTTGATTGAAGTTCTAGAGGAAAATGTCCAAAGAAGATTGCTGTTGGTTCCAATTTCACCACCGTAAAGATGTGCTCCGACCTCGAACCTGGAACATGCGCCCTCGGAGAATAGAACAGTTTCCTCCTCCGGAAATAGCACTGCTCCGTGTAGACGATAGACATCCTTCTGGCAAAACTCTTCTTTGTGAGCCGGGTCCACCCTGGCCTCTCTTGAAATTTCCCTGAAGTTCTGGTAGAAATTCGCCATGAAGTTTATTGCAATTATTTCCGCAGAAATGTTCATAATTGTGGAGTATGAAGATATTTCCACTGCCATTTGATGTAATTCAGCGATGGATTACGATGCATGAGTGTAGTTAGATGTTCACTACATGCTCGCTTTTGTAGAATGACGATTAACGAAGCTCCATGCTGCTATTTCACTCCATTGATATATGTCCCAATTGCATTAAAGTTTTAGTCTTCCATCTCCACTTCCGTTATAATAATAGTCGAAAGTACTGCCAGATTATATAGTTCCATTGTAGAATGTAGCGTTGTATCACCAAATGTAACCTTCAGTATCACGGTTGCAATACACGTGTCAGCCGTAGCGTAGAATGTGGTATTATAAAAGTGCTTCTCAGGTGTCGAGAAAATCACTTTTGTCTGCAGTCTTAAAATGCGAATATCTTCCAAAGTATAATAGTGAAAATGTTCAACTTTCGTACACGCCTCAATATTGTAATGCACAATTGAATTAGCATAAATGCAGTGGCTAACTCTTGATAGATAATCTTGTAGACTCGTTTATGTGTGCGCTCCAACTTCGCCTAGTTTTAGTAACCGTAAAATTGTACTGCTGCACGCTCAATGCTTGTTCGATGCTGTGGGCTCTACCACACTTGCTAATGATGACTTGCTTCACTTAAGACCTCGAAGTCTGACAATATGAGAATCAGCAAAATGAGCCATGAGCCATGAGAGATGAGAGCTTCCTCTCTGCTGTGCAAAGCCTTTTATCAACTTCTTAAGGGGCGTATCCATCCCTACCATAGCTTGTTCCTCCGTCATTGCTAGAAGTTCTAACTTTGGCTATACTTGACGGATTTTTCAAATTTCAAAAACTCATAATTAATTTCTTCAAAATTCCAAATCAATGCCATAACTGAAAATAGATTTCCACAATTCTGCATGCCAAAAGTAATTAAATATGGTAGTTTCAGTAATCTCCGTCTCCCTCCAAACTATCATTCATTGGTTCGAGCCTCTCCTCCAATAGCGTAACTTCTTCCTCAGCACAATTCCATGCTTCCCTGCGACTGCGTCGTAAATCTCAGATCCTTCTCGAACAAAATCATGACGTCACCAAGAATCTCAGCTCAACCAGCCTACTTGCATGAAGTCTGAGTCATCCGTGCCTACGTCATGAATATACACGTCACAACTATGACGGCCATAGCTTTATTCACATATGCCAATACAGCCACCGTGGTCTCAGTATAATTCAATTTACGGGGGCATTCTCCCTTCACCACGTTTTAAAAACAGTTGCAAAATTGTTTTTAAACTCAGTGTTATAAATATCCGAATTCACTTGAACACGAAATTGAATTATAATTCTACTCTTGTATGATATTTCCTCTATGTTCCTTAATCATAAGTCTCTTCTTCTCTGGGTTGTGTGTGGCTAATGCATTCTCTCCTCTCTACTTTCTCTTCTGTCCTGTATTCCTGTTTTCCAAATTCTGCTGGCTTGTAGAAGGACCAGGAACGATCACTAAATCCTGTCTTTTCTTCTGGTTTTCAGCTTCCTTCTCTCGTAATTCCTTCAAATACTGCTGACTTTCTTTCTCTCTCTCTCTTGATACTTGTCCGGTGTCATAACCTGACCTTGAGAATTCTGATTCCGATTCTGGTACTGGTTATTTCTGTTGTAGTTCGTATTGTACCCATTGTTATTATAGTATCTACCTCTTCCGTTATTATAATTCCCTCTATTGTTATTCCAGCCTCGTCTTTGCTGATATGGACGGTAACCTTGTGATCTGTTGTTGCGAAAATAATTGTTCCTGTGAGGACCTACATTTTCAGTTTTCTCTTCAGCAGGCGTATCAGTTTGCTGAACTTGATCCATGTAGACTGTATTAATGTCTTTGAATTCGTGCCTCTGACCTTTTTGAACCAAATTTGGCATTGGACTCGTGTAATCAAGCCTTCTCAATAGTTCGTCCATACTTGTCAAATCCCTGATATTTGACGATATAATAAGCATTCTCACCTCCACAGGTAGCATACGTGAAATAGCATCTATCAACTGCTCTGTCGACAATGGGGGTTGCAAAAATCTCAAGCGCGATAACTGGCTCGTGAAGAAATCAGCGTACCGTGTTGGAAGAGTACCCGAATACTTCCTCGAGTATACCTCAGCTCTTAATGAATTTTGTGCTTCTATTGACCAGAATCGTTTTATCAGTGCCTCTGCAAATTCATCGAAATTACTAAAAGTGTACCGAAATGCACAGAACCATTCAAGGGGTCCTCCAGCTAGAAATCTTTCTACGATTCTCATCTCTCTTTCTCTAGGAATATGGGCTTAAATAAAATAGTCTTTCAGGTTCCTGATATACTCTATCGGTGTTAGACTATCTGTATTACTAAATTTCTGAGGCTTGTCCTCAAAGTTTCGGATGACTGTCACATTTCTTGGATATGAATCCATGTAATTCTTCCCACTATCACGATATTTCCATTCAGGTTCAATATTCCTATCCTCTTCTTCTTCCCGGAATCTGAATATACGTTCCTCAGGACTAATATCTCTCTCTTCAGTAGCGAGGTTACATCTTCTCACGTAATTTCTATTATCTTCACAAGTCAATCCTTCTGGATCCTTATCTGTGATTTCCGTGATGACTTTCCTAATCAACTCTTCTTTATACGTTTCCAACATGCTAGCTTCTCCTAGTTTCAAATTCTGAAGTTTGCTCGTAGTTTCATTGACATCAGAGACAACCTTATGAATTTGTTCCTCTAACGCGGTTTTTAATGCTTGCACGTCCTGGCCCATTTGAGTTCTATCCTCTACCTGCTTTTCGGATAGCGAATCCATCCTTATATTCAAGTCCTTTCTAATTTGAACTACTTCATTATTTATATCTACCAGTGTACTGGCAAGTTTTCGTTCAATTCGCTCCTGAATCTGATTGACATGTTCCCCACTTGACCTGTTCCATTCATCTTTCCAAACTGTTACATTTGCAGTTAACATTTCAGCAATATCTACTTCAATGTCTTCCTTATGTAAACGATTATGATCTAAGACTTGGGTTCTCATGACCTCTACATCATATTTTAATCCAGCTAGAGAAGCTGTTGTCCTAACAGACTCGTCAACCAACCTAGTTGTTAAAGCACTAATGTTACGAGTACAAAGCGTTTTTGAAGTTTCAATTTCTTCTCTAACCTTATTAACATCAGTTTGAACTTTGGCAATGTCTACAAAAACTGTATTAACTTCTATTTGTATCTTATTGATATCGCTTTGCATATCATTAACATCAGAATGAATATTATTTATGTCTACTTGAACGTTTGACACATCGGTTCGAACATTTCTAACCTCTCTTTGAACTTCTTCTACCTTGTCTTGTACAGTAGCAACATCATTCCTAACAACGATTACTTCTGCTCTAGCACATGAAATATCACCCCGGACATTAGCAACATCAAGATTCAACATAGTAAGGTCTCTCTGGACTGAATCAACTTTTCCCTGTACATTGGAAACATCTTTATGGACATTGGATAAATCTACTTTAACATCCGAGACTTCCTTGTGGACATTGGATAAATCTACTTTAACCTCTGAGACATCTTTATGAATGTCAGTCACGGCATTCTGGATTCCCAGGGTACTGGTCTGTAAACGCGACACATTATTTTCCAAGTTTGCAGAACTGGTCTGAAGACCTTTCAAACTTTCATCCAGCATCTGCTTCATTCGACTAGCATTCCTAGCTTCCATCTCCTTCGCACTTTCATTCATGCTAGCTTTCAAACTGTTGGACATCTCCTCCAACATCTTTCTCATACTCTCATCTGCCATCTCAATAATATTTCAATAATAGACTGCTTTAGGGACATACATCAAACAGAGCAAGATAACAACATCTGAGCAACATCTTTCACCATATATAAATTTGAGCAATTTTCTGTCTTAAATCTAACTTATAATTACCTTATAATTAACTTTCGTAGACACTTCATGTTGAAACAAACTCAAGCACATGTTCAAATTTCTTTGGTTCATTTTAAAATATCCTAATACAAATAATTTACATTTACAATCCAAATAATTTAATTTTATCTTTAATATGACTAAACATGTCATAAGCCGGTCAAATAAAATAAGACTCCAGATCATAGGCGATTTTTCTAAGTTTCCAGCCTATTTAACCTCTCTCAGGTTGTATAAGATCTGATCTTTTCTGAGTGTAATTTTCGTAATACAACACAACATTTAATCCCTATATAATCACACTCTCAAATTCTACAATTGGCCAAGACATCTAACAAAGAATCAACCTCTTTATTTGAGTCTTCACAATCCCATTGACATCGATAACTTGGTAATCCAATGTTATTCGAGCACTCCACACGTTGATTTCACCAATCCAACTGGCGTTCAACCTGGTAATCCAGTTTTGTCGAGCCCCACGAAATTGCGGTGCCAATCCTACTGGCATTCGAGCCATCCGAGCCAATCGAGCCAATCGATCCCCACGGATTAGGGTCGCCAATCCTACTGTCCCCGATAATCCGGATAGTAGGCTGTCAGATATCCGCCCCCTCAATCGGATTGCCAATAATCAATCGCACCGGCACGGCTACATCAATGAAAATGGCACTGACAGATACTACCGAGATTAGAACACAGTAGTTAATATGAAATTATTGTGGAACACACCAAAATATACGAGGGTTCATACTTACCTTTTACTTACCTATTCAAATTAATCTCGGGTCTGGGTTTTCAACTGGATCACTTAATAGTATGCCCTCACAATAACCTCCACCATGATATTTAAAATGAACCAAGTCGAAACAAGAAAATTTAAACTGCACAATAATTTATTTCACATAAAGAAAATAATTTAACAAAATTAAACAACAAAATATACGTGGCAATCAGAAGCCATTGTCAATGCAATCATGTCCTCCTGTAGGACTTGTAGACTTCATATACAAAAATTCAGCTTTCTCTAGCTCAAAGAACGTAATAATAACAATGCACTTTGGAATGGATAAGGGAGCTGGGACGAGACATATAGCATTTGTTTCCTTGTTCATGAACTTCACATTTTATTTATAACCGCAAGGCTGCTATGTAGATGACCTTGGCCTCTATCATACAGTTATCTGGCCACCTGCGATACAACCTGCACCATGTCGCATGCTTACTTCTGTCAAATGGACGCACCTGTCCATCCAATGTTAGCATATGCTCGTTACCTCAGAGCCTAGCTCCTTTTCAAAACACTTTAAAAGTTCCCATCTCAACTCAAATATTATCACGCAAATCTTTTAAATGCTCCGTTCAAATATCAATGGATTACACTAATAATCCCAAATCTTGTTTAATTGTATAATCCAATTGTTGAACTAGCGTTGTTTAGAGTATAATAATGAAAACGCTTAATGTTTATAACAAAAAGTTCATTAATTATTTATAACATTTTAAATAGTTTATAACATTGTCAAACGACAATTTAAAAATTTATACACGCCTCTATTAATCCCGTTCGTTTCAAATTATTATTAAAGATATTTACATAGTTATTTACATTATTTATATTATCTATATTAGAAATACATTAAACCACACGTTTATCCGGTTGATAATTACTTAAATCGTGGTGATATAATCGACCAATGAAGGTTAGTTATATTTAAATTTTAGATTCAGGTTTAATAAGATTTAATAATTATTATTTGTGACGGTAACCTCCATTCAAAATCTTTATCTCAAATTAGTTAAACACCCATGTTAATTTTAACAGTAACTTCACATGAATAATTTTCAATGGACCTGAACAATACACTCAGCGGAAAAATACTTCGCTCAAAACGCACAAAAATGCACAAAAATGGCCCATAATTCATCATATATCTCATTATATATGGCATCAAAATCTTCCACAATACACACAAAAATCCTCCACTTATAAATTCATCATCCTCATCAATATTACTGTGGGAACCTCCTTCACTTATTACAGGGCATTATTCATCAGCGACTTTTACACGTCCACTGAACTAACGATTATACATCCATAGTTCCTCTTTAAAAATTCTTATATTCATCAATTGTATCAAAAACTGTTATTACATTTAACCTTCGTGGGTTTCATTCATGAATCGATATGAAGTAAAAATTTGCCAATCACAAATAAATTTAATAGCAAATACGATTAGACACGCCTCCCTGGTCTATCAAAATTGAGATTAATATCATCAAAGTATCGCAGTATAAAAATACTATCTTCAATCAAAGTTCATCTAAACTGCATAAATAGTCGAATAGAATACAATTAGACTGTGGACTACAAACATTATTGTTCCAATCAACAATTGAGAAAAAACTCCTATCAAATGTTCATTACTATAGTGCACTCAATAAATCGTAATCAAAGTTCATATTTCATAAAATTGTCTATAATGCAATGGTATTTCAGAATTGACGATAAATGTCTATGTTGCAATCATGTTCATAAAACGACTAGTATTTCCAAGATCGTCGATAAAGTAGTAGATTTTAACGCTCTAAAATATTTTAATCATTCTTCTTTCTTGAGGATGACAGAAAATTGGTCAAAGTAATTTACTGAATAGAATTACTTTAATAAAATGACACGCTGTCTGAATTCAAATTTGCCATAGAAAATCGTTAACTTTACAGTCAAATCGTGACTACAAAAATATGCAAATTACTGAAAGAATATAAAATATCAGTCTCAACTGATCCAAAATTATATAAATATGCCAATGACATAATAATGTCTCAATAAATCGTAGAAAAAAAGGCATAAATCAGCAAAGTGTACAGAGTACAGAAATATCAAGCAAGAATATGGGGCAAAATATATGGGACAGAAAATATGGGAAAAATGGTTGCTCAGATATCGCTAAATGACTCAAATAAATCAAGAAACGTTCACGACTACCTTATCTGTTGATTGAAGTTCTAGAGGAAAATTTCCAAAGAAGACTGCTGTTGGTTCCATTTCACCACCGTAAAGATGTGCTCCGAACTCGAACCTGGAACATGCACCCTCGGAGAATAGAACAGTTTCCTCCTCCGGAAATAGCACTGCTCCGTGTAGACGATAGACATCCTTCTGGCAAAACTCTTCTTTGTGAGCCGGGTCCACCCTGGCCTCTCTTGAAATTTCCCTGAAGTTCTGGTAGAAATTCGCCATGAAGTTTATTGCGATTATTTCCGCAGAAATGTTCATAATTGTGGAGTATGAAGATATTTCCACTGCCATTTGATGTAATTCAGCGATGGATTACGATGCATGAGTGTAGTTAGATGTTCACTACATGCTCGCTTTTGTAGAATGACGATTAACGAAGCTCCATGCTGCTATTTCACTCCATTGATATATGTCCCAATTGCATTAAAGTTTTAGTCTTCCATCTCCACTTCCGTTATAATAATAGTCGAAAGTACTGCCAGATTATATAGTTTCATTTTAGAATGTAGCGTTGTATCACCAAATGTAACCTTCAGTATCACGGTTGCAATACACGTGTCAGCCGTAGCGTAGAATGTGGTATTATAAAAGTGCTTCTCAGGTGTCGAGAAAATCACTTTTGTCTGCAGTCTTAAAATGCGAATATCTTCCAAAGTATAATAGTGAGAATGTTCAACTTTCGTACACGCCTCAATATTGTAATGCACAATTGAATTAGCATAAATGCAGTGGCTAACTCTTGATAGATAATCTTGTAGACTCGTTTATGTGTGCGCTCCAACTTCGCCTAGTTTTAGTAACCGTAAAATTGTACTGCTGCACGCTCAATGCTTGTTCGATGCTGTGGGCTCTACCACACTTGCTAATGATGACTTGCTTCACTTAAGACCTCGAAGTCTGACAATATGAGAATCAGCAAAATGAGCCATGAGCCATGAGAGATGAGAGCTTCCTCTCTGCTGTGCAAGGCCTTTTATCAACTTCTTAAGGGGCGTATCCATCCCTACCATAGCTTGTTCCTCCGTCATTGCTAGAAGTTCTAACTTTGGCTATACTTGACGGATTTTTCAAATTTCAAAAACTCATAATTAATTTCTTCAAAATTCCAAATCAATGCCATAACTGAAAATAGATTTCCACAATTCTGCATGCCAAAAGTAATTAAATATGGTAGTTTCAGTAACCTCCGTCTCCCTCCAAACTATCATTCATTGGTTCGAGCCTCTCCTCCAATAGCGTAACTTCTTCCTCAGCACAATTCCATGCTTCCCTGCGACTGCGTCGTAAATCTCAGATCCTTCTCGAACAAAATCATGACGTCACCAAGAATCTCAGCTCAACCAGCCTACTTGCATGAAGTCTGAGTCATCCGTGCCTACGTCATGAATATACACGTCACAACTATGACGGCCATAGCTTTATTCACATATGCCAATACAGCCACCGTGGTCTCAGTATAATTCAATTTACGGGGGCATTCTCCCTTCACCACGTTTTAAAAACAGTTGCAAAATTGTTTTTAAACTCAGTGTTATAAATATCCGAATTCACTTGAACACGAAATTGAATTATAATTCTACTCTTGTATGATATTTCCTCTATGTTCCTTAATCATAAGTCTCTTCTTCTCTGGGTTGTGTGTGGCTAATGCATTCTCTCCTCTCTACTTTCTCTTCTGTCCTGTATTCCTGTTTTCCAAATTCTGCTGGCTTGTAGAAGGACCAGGATCGATCACTAAATCCTGTCTTTTCTTCTGGTTTTCAGCTTCCTTCTCTCGTAATTCCTTCAAATACTGCTGACTTTCTTTCTCTCTCTCTTGATACTTGTCCGGTGTCATAACCTGACCTTGAGAATTCTGATTCCGATTCTGGTACTGGTTATTTCTGTTGTAGTTCGTATTGTACCCATTGTTATTATAGTATCTACCTCTTCCGTTATTATAATTCCCTCTATTGTTATTCCAGCCTCGTCTTTGCTGATATGGACGGTAACCTTGTGATCTGTTGTTGCGAAAATAATTGTTCCTGTGAGGACCTACATTTTCAGTTTTCTCTTCAGCAGGCGTACCAGTTTGCTGAACTTGATCCATGTAGACTGTATTAATGTCTTTGAATTCGTGCCTCTGACCTTTTTGAACCAAATTTGGCATTGGACTCGTGTAATCAAGCCTTCTCAATAGTTCGTCCATACTTGTCAAATCCCTGATATTTGACGATATAATAAGCATTCTCACCTCCACAGGTAGCATACGTGAAATAGCATCTATCAACTGCTCTGTCGACAATGGGGGTTGCAAAAATCTCAAGCGCGATAACTGGCTCGTGAAGAAATCAGCGTACCGTGTTGGAAGAGTACCCGAATACTTCCTCGAGTATACCTCAGCTCTTAATGAATTTTGTGCTTCTATTGACCAGAATCGTTTTATCAGTGCCTCTGCAAATTCATCGAAATTACTAAAAGTGTACCGAAATGCACAGAACCATTCAAGGGGTCTTCCAGCTAGAAATCTTTCTACGATTCTCATCTCTCTTTCTCTAGGAATATGGGCTTCAATAAAATAGTCTTTCAGGTTCCTGATATACTCTATCGGTGTTAGACTATCTGTATTACTAAATTTCTGAGGCTTGTCCTCAAAGTTTCGGATGACTGTCACATTTCTTGGATATGAATCCATGTAATTCTTCCCACTATCACGATATTTCCATTCAGGTTCAATATTCCTATCCTCTTCTTCTTCCCGGAATCTGAATATACGTTCCTCAGGACTAATATCTCTCTCTTCAGTAGCGAGGTTACATCTTCTCACGTAATTTCTATTATCTTCACAAGTCAATCCTTCTGGATCCTTATCTGTGATTTCCGTGATGACTTTCCTAATCAACTCTTCTTTATACGTTTCCAACATGCTAGCTTCTCCTAGTTTCAAATTCTGAAGTTTGCTCGTAGTTTCATTGACATCAGAGACAACCTTATGAATTTGTTCCTCTAACGCGGTTTTTAATGCTTGCACGTCCTGGCCCATTTGAGTTCTATCCTCTACCTGCTTTTCGGATAGCGAATCCATCCTTATATTCAAGTCCTTTCTAATTTGAACTACTTCATTATTTATATCTACCTGTGTACTGGCAAGTTTTCATTCAATTCGCTCCTGAATCTGATTGACATGTTCCCCACTTGACCTGTTCCATTCATCTTTCCAAACTGTTACATTTGCAGTTAACATTTCAGCAATATCTACTTCAATGTCTTCCTTATGTAAACGATTATGATCTAAGACTTGGGTTCTCATGACCTCTACATCATATTTTAATCCAGCTAGAGAAGCTGTTGTCCTAACAGACTCGTCAACCAACCTAGTTGTTAAAGCACTAATGTTACGAGTACAAAGCGTTTTTGAAGTTTCAATTTCTTCTCTAACCTTATTAACATCAGTTTGAACTTTGGCAATGTCTACAAAAACTGTATTAACTTCTATTTGTATCTTATTGATATCGCTTTGCATATCATTAACATCAGAATGAATATTATTTATGTCTACTTGAACGTTTGACACATCGGTTCGAACATTTCTAACCTCTCTTTGAACTTCTTCTACCTTGTCTTGTACAGTAGCAACATCATTCCTAACAACGATTACTTCTGCTCTAGCACATGAAATATCACCCCGGACATTAGCAACATCAAGATTCAACATAGTAAGGTCTCTCTGGACTGAATCAACTTTTCCCTGTACATTGGAAACATCTTTATGGACATTGGATAAATCTACTTTAACATCCGAGACTTCCTTGTGGACATTGGATAAATCTACTTTAACCTCTGAGACATCTTTATGAATGTCAGTCACGGCATTCTGGATTCCCAGGGTACTGGTCTGTAAACGCGACACATTATTTTCCAAGTTTGCAGAACTGGTCTGAAGACCTTTCAAACTTTCATCCAGCATCTGCTTCATTCGACTAGCATTCCTAGCTTCCATCTCCTTCGCACTTTCATTCATGCTAGCTTTCAAACTGTTGGACATCTCCTCCAACATCTTTCTCATACTCTCATCTGCCATCTCAATAATATTTCAATAATAGACTGCTTTAGGGACATACATCAAACAGAGCAAGATAACAACATCTGAGCAACATCTTTCACCATATATAAATTTGAGCAATTTTCTGTCTTAAATCTAACTTATAATTACCTTATAATTAACTTTCGTAGACACTTCATGTTGAAACAAACTCAAGCACATGTTCAAATTTCTTTGGTTCATTTTAAAATATCCTAATACAAATAATTTACATTTACAATCCAAATAATTTAATTTTATCTTTAATATGACTAAACATGTCATAAGCCGGTCAAATAAAATAAGACTCCAGATCATAGGCGATTTTTCTAAGTTTCCAGCCTATTTAACCTCTCTCAGGTTGTATAAGATCTGATCTTTTCTGAGTGTAATTTTCGTAATACAACACAACATTTAATCCCTATATAATCACACTCTCAAATTCTACAATTGGCCAAGACATCTAACAAAGAATCAACCTCTTTATTTGAGTCTTCACAATCCCATTGACATCGATAACTTGGTAATCCAATGTTATTCGAGCACTCCACACGTTGATTTCACCAATCCAACTGGCGTTCAACCTGGTAATCCAGTTTTGTCGAGCCCCACAAAAATTGCGGTGCCAATCCTACTGGCATTCGAGCCATCCGAGCCAATCGAGCCAATCGATCCCCACGGATTAGGGTCACCAATCCTACTGTCCCCGATAATCCGGATAGTAGGCTGTCAGATATCCGCCCCCTCAATCGGATTGCCAATAATCAATCGCACCGGCACAGCTACATCAATGAAAATGGCACTGACAGATACTACCGAGATTAGAACACGGTAGTTAATATGAAATTATTGTGGAACACACCAAAATATACGGGGGTTCATACTTACCTTTTACTTACCTATTCAAATTAATCTCGGGTCTGGGTTTTCAACTGGATCACTTAATAGTATGCCCTCACAATAACCTCCACCATGATATTTAAAATGAACCAAGTCGAAACAAGAAAATTTAAACTGCACAATAATTTATTTCACATAAAGAAAATAATTTAACAAAATTAAACAACAAAATATACGTGGCAATCAGAAGCCATTGTCAATGCAATCATGTCCTCCTGTAGGACTTGTAGACTTCATATACAAAAATTCAGCTTTCTCTAGCTCAAAGAACGTAATAATAACAATGCACTTTGGAATGGATAAGGGAGCTGGGACGAGACATATAGCATTTGTTTACTTGTTCATGAACTTCACATTTTATTTATAACCGCAAGGCTGCTATGTAGATGACCTTGGCCTCTATCATACAGTTATCTGGCCACCTGCGATACAACCTGCACCATGTCGCATGCTTACTTCTGTCAAATGGACGCACCTGTCCAACCAATGTTAGCATATGCTCGTTACCTCAGAGCCTAGCTCCTTTTCAAAACACTTTAAAAGTTCCCATCTCAACTCAAATATTATCACGCAAATCTTTTAAATGCTCCGTTCAAATATCAATGGATTACACTAATAATCCCAAATCTTGTTTAATTGTATAATCCAATTGTTGAACTAGCGTTGTTTAGAGTATAATAATGAAAACGCTTAATGTTTATAACAAAAAGTTCATTAATTATTTATAACATTTTAAATAGTTTATAACATTGTCAAACGACAATTTAAAAATTTATACACGCCTCTATTAATCCCGTTCGTTTCAAATTATTATTAAAGATATTTACATAGTTATTTACATTATTTATATTATCTATATTAGAAATACATTAAACCACACGTTTATCCGGTTGATAATTACTTAAATCGTGGTGATATAATCGACCAATGAAGGTTAGTTATATTTAAATTTTAGATTCAGGATTAATAAGATTTAATAATAATTATTTGTGACGGTAACCTCCATTCAAAATCTTTATCTCAAATTAGTTAAACACCCATGTTAATTTTAACAGTAACTTCACATGAATAATTTTCAATGGACCTGAACAATACACTCAGCGGAAAAATACTTCGCTCAAAACGCACAAAAATGCACAAAAATGGCCCATAATTCATCATATATCTCATTATATATGGCATCAAAATCTTCCACAATACACACAAAAATCCTCCACTTATAAATTCATCATCCTCATCAATATTACTGTGGGAACCTCCTTCACTTATTACAGGGCATTATTCATCAGCGACTTTTACACGTCCACTGAACTAACGATTATACATCCATAGTTCCTCTTTAAAAATTCTTATATTCATCAATTGTATCAAAAACTGTTATTATATTTAACCTTCGTGGGTTTCATTCATGAATCGATATGAAGTAAAAATTTGCCAATCACAAATAAATTTAATAGCAAATACGATTAGACACGCCTCCCTGGTCTATCAAAATTGAGATTAATATCATCAAAGTATCGCAGTATAAAAATACTATCTTCAATCAAAGTTCATCTAAACTGCATAAATAGTCGAATAGAATACAATTAGACTGTGGACTACAAACATTATTGTTCCAATCAACAATTGAGAAAAAACTCCTATCAAATGTTCATTACTATAGTGCACTCAATAAATCGTAATCAAAGTTCATATTTCATAAAATTGTCTATAATGCAATGGTATTTCAGAATTGACGATAATTGTCTATGTTGCAATCATGTTCATAAAACGACTAGTATTTCCAAGATCGTCGATAAAGTAGTAGATTTTAACGCTCTAAAATCTTTTAATCATTCTTCTTTCTTGAGGATGACAGAAAATTGGTCAAAGTAATTTACTGAATAGAATTACTTTAATAAAATGACACGCTGTCTGAATTCAAATTTGCCATAGAAAATCGTTAACTTTACAGTCAAATCGTGACTACAAAAATATGCAAATTACTGAAAGAATATAAAATATCAGTCTCAACTGATCCAAAATTATATAAATATGCCAATGACATAATAATGTCTCAATAAATCGTAGAAAAAAAGGCATAAATCAGCAAAGTGTACAGAGTACAGAAATATCAAGCAAGAATATGGGGCAAAATATATGGGACAGAAAATATGGGAAAAATGGTTGCTCATATATCGCTAAATGGCTCAAATAAATCAAGAAACGTTCACGACTACCTTATCTGTTGATTGAAGTTCTAGAGGAAAATTTCCAAAGAAGACTGCTGTTGGTTCCATTTCACCACCGTAAAGATGTGCTCCGACCTCGAACCTGGAACATGCGCCCTCGGAGAATAGAACAGTTTCCTCCTCCGGAAATAGCACTGCTCCGTGTAGACGATAGACATCCTTCTGGCAAAACTCTTCTTTGTGAGCCGGGTCCACCCTGGCCTCTCTTGAAATTTCCCTGAAGTTCTGGTAGAAATTCGCCATGAAGTTTATTGCAATTATTTCCGCAGAAATGTTCATAATTGTGGAGTATGAAGATATTTCCACTGCCATTTGATGTAATTCAGCGATGGATTACGATGCATGAGTGTAGTTAGATGTTCACTACATGCTCGCTTTTGTAGAATGACGATTAACGAAGCTCCATGCTGCTATTTCACTCCATTGATATATGTCCCAATTGCATTAAAGTTTTAGTCTTCCATCTCCACTTCCGTTATAATAATAGTCGAAAGTACTGCCAGATTATATAGTTCCATTGTAGAATGTAGCGTTGTATCACCAAATGTAACCTTCAGTATCACGGTTGCAATACACGTGTCAGCCGTAGCGTAGAATGTGGTATTATAAAAGTGCTTCTCAGGTGTCGAGAAAATCACTTTTGTCTGCAGTCTTAAAATGCGAATATCTTCCAAAGTATAATAGTGAAAATGTTCAACTTTCGTACACGCCTCAATATTGTAATGCACAATTGAATTAGCATAAATGCAGTGGCTAACTCTTGATAGATAATCTTGTAGACTCGTTTATGTGTGCGCTCCAACTTCGCCTAGTTTTAGTAACCGTAAAATTGTACTGCTGCACGCTCAATGCTTGTTCGATGCTGTGGGCTCTACCACACTTGCTAATGATGACTTGCTTCACTTAAGACCTCGAAGTCTGACAATATGAGAATCAGCAAAATGAGCCATGAGCCATGAGAGATGAGAGCTTCCTCTCTGCTGTGCAAGGTCTTTTATCAACTTCTTAAGGGGCGTATCCATCCCTACCATAGCTTGTTCCTCCGTCATTGCTAGAAGTTCTAACATCGGCTATACTTGACGGATTTTCAAATTTCAAAAACTCATAATTAATTTCTTCAAAATTCCAAATCAATGCCATAACTGAAAATAGATTTCCACAATTCTGCATGCCAAAAGTAATTAAATATGGTAGTTTCAGTAATCTCCGTCTCCCTCCAAACTATCATTCATTGGTTCGAGCCTCTCCTCCAATAGCGTAACTTCTTCCTCAGCACAATTCCATGCTTCCCTGCGACTGCGTCGTAAATCTCAGATCCTTCTCGAACAAAATCATGACGTCACCAATAATCTCAGCTCAACCAGCCTACTTGCATGATGTCTGCGTCATCCGTGCCTACGTCATGAATATACACGTCACAACTATGACGGCCATAGCTTTATTCACATATGCCAATACAGCCACCGTGGTCTCAGTATAATTCAATTTACGGGGGCAGTACCATCCCGGCATTTGCCCGAAGACGAAGTGGGAAACCACGGAACACCACTTCGAGGATGGCTGAGGTGGGAATCGAACCCCCTCTACTCATTTGGAACACCCGAGGCTGAGTAGACCCTGTTTCAGTCCTCATACCACTTTTCAAATTTCGTTGCAGAGCCGGGAATCGAACCTAGGACCTCCGGGGCTCCAGGTAACCATGCTGATCGCTACGCTACGGAGGCGACTACAATAACTACCAAAGAAAAAAATCCAAGGTCAAGCTATGTTGTTATAGCTCAATCTCTCCCCTCCAAAGAACAAGCTATCGTAATTGAATCTCAAGATGGAATCAGTATCAAAGATTATGTGCTAGCTGTAGGAAAACTCACTAGCCCTAGCAACATTCGTTTCGTTTCACGAATATCGAATGGACGAATATGCATTTTTCTTTCTAGCAAGAAAGTTGTTGAAGAGTTAATATTAGCAAACCCCAAGATCTTAATAAACAATGTATCTTTGGAAATACGACCACTCTTAACAAAAAACAAGCGTATTATATTATCATACGTTTGTCCTGTAATACCCAACTATGTAACTGACGAGGAATTGTTAAACATTGGTGTGAAAATCATGTCTAAAATTACCCCTATCAGAGCAGGCTTATCCATCCCAGGTTTATCTCATATTTGGAGCTTTCGAAGACAAATGTACATCGAAAATGAAGACTTCGATAAACTCCCTGCATCCCTCCGAATTGAATAAGATGGTACTAACTACTGGATTTACCTATCATCTGACTCACCCACCTGCTTTATTTGTAAAACTGAGGGGCATTTGGCCAAAGACTGTCCTACTAACAGCTCAGTTCCAAATGATCAACCAACCTCTTAGCACGACATTCATGAAATTGACAAACCTAACCTCTCCAATTTTCCTAAACTACAACAGAAACCACAAACAGAGATAAACACCAAAAATCCAACCAGTACTTCCGACCTTCCTCCATCAATTTCACATGATGAAACTTCATCAGCTATCCTAAACTTAACTCAAAACCAAGATTGTAATGGTATTTCTCTCTCCGAAATTCCAATAGAAAGAACAGTGCCTGGACCTAGTGAAACATGTCCTGCCTCAACAACTGGACATTTCCCTGGATTTAAAAGACCAATGTCACTCGCCAGCAGTGAAAGAACTGACCAAAATATTTCTAATAGCAACAGTCCAAAAATCGACTAATCTGAACAAATTGAGAATCACAAGGTAAATCACACTTCAAAGAAACCCAAGAAAGAACCACAAAAACCAACAATCAGCGATATGCTCCTTCCTGTGAAACAGGTTTTGGAAGCTGATCCATCACTAGCTCCTCTCAGTTACACACAACTCCAATCTCTTCTCGAAAATTCCCAAGGTGTCAAGGACGTGGTGGCAATTGCTTTCAATTACACCCAAGACATAGAAGGACTCGCTAAAGCCCTACAGAAACTATACCCCTACTACACCGATAAAAACATTAAAAACAGAAGCTCTCGGATAGTGAAGAAATTACTGAAGTTCGTCAACCAAAGCGAAGACCAAATGGATAACAATGTAACTCTCGACTACTCTAGCAATGACTAATCTCTCCCTCTATAATAATGGAAATGGATCTTTTGCTATTTCTTATCATACTTATGGCAACAACATTACTCCAATGGAATATCAACAGCTATAGATCCCAGTTAGAATTCCTACAACTCATAATAAATAAACACCAACCACCAATTATCTGTATCCAAAAGACCAACTTTCGGAATGATTTTGCTGCCAATCTAAGACTTTACAATGTGTATCATAAAAACAAGCTACCTATGTCAAAAACAATATATACAGTACCTTAAAGATATTTCTTTAAACTCCAATTTGGAAGCTGTAGCCGTCTCATTGCATCTACCTCCCGCTCTGTGTATCTGCAATATTTATATACCAAACAGTTATCTATTTCACGGAGGTGATCTACGAAATCTTATCCGTCAGCTACCTAAACCATTCATTCTAGTATGCGACTTAAACAGCCATAACACGTTATGGGGCAGTCATCACTCCGATGCAAGAGGGAAGGAGATAGAAAAGATACTAGATGAATTTGACCTAATTCTAATGAATTCAACTGCTCCAACTCGTTTAGATATTGCTCATGGAACCTACAGTAGCATAGACCTAACTATCTGCACTCCGGAGATAGCAACTGGTTTTGACTGGTCTGTCTATTCGACGCTCCAAGGAAATAGTGACCACTTCCCTGTACTGGTCAATAACGACAACGCTTCAATCAACGCCCCGATACCCCAAACCTTTAAATGGAACTTAAATAAAGCAAATTGTACGCAGTTCAATCATATAGTCAACAACCATTTAATTGGCCTAACCCATCCATATGACTTCCCTTCCAAACACATCAATGATATTGTTCAAGATTTTACAGAGGCAATAGTTAAATCTGCAAACCTGAGTGTTCCGAAAATAATGATAAACCCGTGTAAGAAGGCAGTACCTTGGTGGAACGACGCATGTAAGGAAGCTCTATAGAATAAAAACCATGCTTTCTATGTCTTTAAGAGAAAACCAACTCCTGAAAATAAAGCCCAATTTCAGAAATGTAGAGCAATCGCCCGAAAATAAATTAAAGATAGCAAAAAGAACTCGTGGCTGACATTTGTTTCCTCACTAAATTCTCAAACTCCACAAAAAGAAGTATGGAATAAACTCAAACGTGTAAATGGTAAATATAACCAGTTCCACATTACTTCGCTCAGAAACCCGAATGATGGATCCTTCATAACCAATCCTAAAAACATTGCTGATAAATTAGCTGACACATTCTCCGAGATTTCTAGTGACCACAATTATGACCAAAATTTTCTCCATATAAAGAAAACCAGCGAACCTCTTGATATAAAAAGAACCTTCTCAGACACCAATTCTAATTTAAATGAACCTTTTCAATTACAGGACATGATTATTGAACTCGACAAATGTGGCAAATCCAGCCCTGGTCCTGATACGGTCCCTTATGAGTTCCTAAGACAGCTCCCACTAAGCGCATTAAATTATCTTCTGGCTATTTTCAACTACATATGGACCTCTCAGACGTTCTCTGATCAACGGCGCGGAGCCAT
Source organism: Meconema thalassinum (assembly GCA_946902985.2). Lineage (NCBI taxonomy): Eukaryota > Metazoa > Arthropoda > Insecta > Orthoptera > Tettigoniidae > Meconema > Meconema thalassinum. The sequence continues at coordinate 277,400,498 of OX336389.2, read as the reverse complement.
TGTTGTTCCAATACTCAAGCCAGGGAAGGATAACTCAATGGCAGAAAATTATCGTCCAATCGCTTTAACAAATGCAATATGCAAATTGATGGAGAAAATTGTTAACAGGAGAGTACGATGGTATCTTGAACATATACACTTTTTTAGTGATGTACAAAGTGGATTTCGTAAAGGACGTTCAACTGTCGATACTCTTATAAGTTTGGAATCTGAAATTCGGGAGGCTTTCCTAAACAACCATCACCTCATAGTAGTTAGTCTAGATATTGAAAAGGCATATGACATGGTGTTCAAAGACCATGTACTTAAATCAATGATGGAATGTAACATTTCAGGAAATATGGTCCACTTCATCTACAACTTCCTCAAAGATCGTAGAATTCCAGTTAAGACAAATGGCATTTTATCACAGGAAGTTACAATCGACAATGGAGTCCCTCAAGGATCAGTTATCAGTGTTACTTTATTCCTGGTCGCAATAAACGGAATTGTATCCAACATCCACTTGCCAGTAAAGGCTTGTCTTTTTGCCGACGATTTGACCATATTCTGTGCTGGAAGATATAGTTCAACTACTCAACAACTACTTCAAGAATCACTTGAAAATATTCAACAATGGGCCAAGATTACTGGATTCAAGTTCTCCAAAACAAAGCCTAAATGCATAGTATTCTCTAAAAACAAACACTCTGTACCAGATCCCGAGCTCAACATAAACAATCATAAAATTGAGACAGTATCAACTCTTAAAATCCTGGGAATTCTGTTTGATAGTAAATTAAGTTGGATTCCATATCTGAAAAATCTCAAGGATGATTGTCTACGACGGATTAATTTAATGAAGATTCTCGCAGCAAAAAACTGGGGAGAAGACTATCAAGTACTCATGAATACTTATAGATCAATTATTAGGGCCAAATTAGATTATGGCAGTATAGTATACAACTCTGCAACAGCGTCTTCCCTCAAGATCCTTGATTCTATCCAGTCAGCTGCTCTTCGAATTGCTCTGGGAACTCTCCGCACCAGTCCAGTAACCAGTATGCAAATAGAAGCCAATGAACCACCTCTTGCAATTAGACGTAAACAACTAAGATTATCATATTCACTCAAAGTATCAACTATGACTAAATCACGCATTAAGTCGTATGTTTTCCCAACTATCAGCCACACAAGAACAAACACTGAATCAAGACGACAACCTTCGCCCTTAAATGTCAGAATATCCAAGTTCCTTAAAGAATTTAACCTAAATATTCCTCCCATACTACTCTCAGACCATTCTCTTGATATCCCACCGTGGACAATTACCTTACCAACAGTCAACTTCGAACTGAACAACTTAGTTAAAAACCAAACTAACAGATCACAGTACCATCGATTATTTCTTGAAATCTCCAATAGATACCCAATGCACAGTGCTATTTATACTGATGGTTCGAAATATGATGAAAGAAACGGTTGAGGGATAATTTATCCTGACCATACCATGCTTTTTCGACTTCCTGAATCTTTCGCTGTCTATTCTAATGAGCTCTTTGCTCATAAACAGGCCATGAAATACATTTTGAATACAGCCAGCTGCAACAACTCATTTATTATTTACTCCGATTCACGAAGTGCATTAAACGCAATAGAGAATCTATCTTCGTCAAACGTCCTTGTACAAGAAATTCAATTGATATTCCATAAAGTGGTGAAGCAAGGTAAACAAGTCATATTTGTGTGGGTACCCTCTCACAGAGGCATTCATGGCAATGAATCTGCCGATCAAGCAGCTAAAGAAGCCACACTTCTCCCTTTATGTGATCCTACAATAGCTACACCTCATACTGACATCATTTCCTACGTCAAAAGAAAAGTATTCTAACAGTGGAAGAATCATTGGCTTAGAACTTCTACCAGTAAACTCCATGAAATAACATCAGGAACCACAGAACAATATCTCAATCATAAACTTTCCAGGCAAGATCAAGTTCTAATATCACGAATAAGAATAGGTCATACCAACATCACCCACAGCTATCTCCTCGAGAAGAAACAACCCCCTATCTGCTCAACATTTAACAGCGTATTGACTGTGCAGCACATAATCTCAGACTGTGCTCTCTACAACCACTGGCGCCAGCCAGGACTGGCATGCGAAACGAAATGCATTATCAATTTAATTTAGCGTCGCGAAATGAAATTGTTCAATGGAATAACATTTCGCTCCTGGCGCGAAATGATATTTGTTACAGACTTTTAGTTTCGCTCCTTGCGCGAAATTATATTCATTACGGACTTTTAATTTAGCTCCCGGCGCGAAATGAAGTTCGTTACAGACTTTTAATTTCGCTCCTGGCACGGAATTATATTCATTACGGACTTTTAATTTAGCTCCCGGCGCTAAATGAAATTTGTTACAGACTTTTAATTTCGCTCCTGGCGCGGAATTAAATTCAGTACGGACTTTTAATTTAGCTCCCGGCGCTAAATGAAATTCGTTACAAACTTTTAATTTCGCTCCTGGCGCGAAATTAAATTCATTACAGACTTTTAATTTCGCTCCTGGCGCGAAATAAAATTTGTTAACGACCCTCAATTTCGTTACCGGCATTTAGTCCCCCCCCTCCACCGGCCTGAAATTAAAATGCATGGAACATTTCATTTTGTTTATGAAATGAAATCTGTTTCTTTTCTTCTCCGAAAGCCTTATTTGTTCCCGCGTCCTACACTTAGCCACCATCTACATTCGTCCCTACCACCCCATCCCCAAAGACTGCATTACCCACGTGTCTGAAGTCTTCCCCCATTTCATTCTAATGGCCGACCTCAACCTCCATTCCCGTTCGGCCCTAGAACTTCATAGCCTAGACATCTACCTACGTCACATCGACGCCACCCTCGTCCCTCTCCCAGAATCTACCCGTCCTTCCCCCAATACCACCCCGACGCAGTCATTGCTCATAACTCCCTCCTCCATCTGTTTGACGTGTCTGTCCTGCCACTCAAAGGAGGTGATCATGCCCCCGTTTTACTCAACTTCCCTCTTCCCCCACTACCACCTCCCAGGATGGTCCAGAATTTCTGCACAGCAAACTGGCCGGAATACGCGCCTACGTCAACAATCACCTCCGTGCGGACCATCTCCCACTGGATAATAGTCTTGTGTAGTTCGCGAACGAACTAGTTCGGAAGAGCGGGTCCCACAGACGAACTACCGAACTAGTTCCCAGATCCCTCGCTTGTTAGTTCGTTCGATCCTTGGAAGAGCGCGAGAGCGCGGGACCGCCGTAGCTCGTCAGCTCGTCACATCACCACTCATTGCACAATCACATGCGCTTTGGTTCGTTCAGTCAGTTAGTTCGGTGCAGTTGATTGGGTGTATCTATTGTTAGTTGCAAGATTGTCAAGTTTTGGCGCGGTGCGGCGAATGTTGAATGTTTGTTTATAACACAGTAATAACACTACAATAATACACTACAAGTGCTAACACGCTAACAGGTAATAACTACAGTGGAACGTGGCTAATTCGAACTTCTATAATTCGAAATCTTCTTAAATTCGAATTTTTCTCTTGGCCCTTAGCACTTTATATACAATCAATGCTAAAAAATCTTGGTTAATTCGAATTATATTTTGGATAATTCGAAGTTTTTAGTGTAAAAATCCGATCGATAGACAAACAGTTGGGTCAGTTCCCGAAAAAACTGTTCCGTGTGCAGCCCAAGCAACAAACTTAGGCGTTTTTACTTAGGCGTTTTTTTTTTTGAAAGTAGAAATGACGTAAGTGGTTCTGTCTTCCGTTCCTTAAATTTGTTAGATTCTTTTGTGATGGCTGAGAGACTTAATTGTAGGAAAAAGGTAAAAATCTCAAACTATTTTGAAAAACAGTAGATTTCTCTATGACTTAACTAGATTGCTGGATTACTATTGTAGTCAAATAGGTGAATAGTACATTTTGGTTTTATTTTCCATTTGAAACTTTTGAGGATATTCACGATACAGTCTCTACCTAGGTATAAAGTACCGTTGTCTGTTAATATGCTTTGTTGAACGTAAATCATTATGTAAACGTAATATCTTTTCTATACCCTTTTCAAAGAACTTTCTTAATTCGAATATTTGGATAATTCGAATTTTTGTACTGGTCCCTTGAGGTTCGAATTATCCAAGTTCCACTGTACCTTATATTTGTATTGAAATACAGTGGCGGTTCATAAATTGAAGTTACTGATAGTTTACTGATTTAGATGTGGGGATAATTCCTCGGTTTTATTTAACTTAGTCATATGGGATTATTTGAAAATATCTCCAATTATTTTGAAAATTGGCGAACTGGATTAACATTACCATTTTAATGAACTGCTTGTTTTCTATTTTTGTTGATACATGGTGACACAACTACTTTTTTCCTGTTTTTAACAAATGAACATTATGCCGATGATTCACAAAGAAAAGCGATGGACAAAAACTCTGAACTAAGAAATCCTATTCCTCCCATTTAGATAATGATAATAAAGATAATGTCAAAAAATCCTGTGGGCGTTCATGAATCGGATGGTGATGCGCCAATTTACGCGAAAAAAAAATAGAGAATAATTAGAGTATGCTTCCACAAACACATCGTCCATATTGTTTTCTTTTAGGTACGGTATTTCACTAATGATACACAAATGACGACTTTTGGCTTTAGAAACAATAGAAAGAGAAGTCGTCCCAGAAGGAAAGACATGGAACCAAATTAAAAGGATGGCCAACAACACAGTGAGATGGAAGAAGTTTGTAGCTGCCCTATGTTCCTACAAGGAATAAAAGGAAATAAGGAAAGAATAAGGAATTTCACTAATGTTTCAATACTCATATTTTTGTTATAAAGAAACTGCCATAACAAGCAAAAGAGCGCGTGCTGTAGCAGTAGCAAGGCGAGCGAACGATCTGTCTTTCAGGGAACTCGTGATGGGAACTAACGAACTAGAAGAGCGACCTAGTTCGCTAAGGAGCTGCGAAAGTGCGAACTAAACTGATCGCTCCCAGCCGCGAACTACTATGCGCACCAGTGCCTGACGAGTAATGAGTGGTGACAGACTGCTATAAAAAACAAGGAGCGCGTGCGTGGCAGTAGCAAGGGAACTAACGAACTAGAAGAGCGAACTAGTTCGCTAAGGAGCTGCGAACTAAAGTGATCGCTCCCAGCCGCGAACTATTATGCGCAAGACTACTGGATAACCAGACGACGGTCGATGCATATACTGCACACATAGATACTATACTACGACAAACCTCCCAGGTAGCCATGTCCCTCATCCCAACGACCCCGTGCAGTACATTTGAGTCGTCCAGTTGCAAAAATCGTTTAATCCACTTGTGAATAAGGATCATGTCGTAAAATTATTTATTTAATTATTTTATTTATTTTACCTTATTTTATTTTGTTTTATTTTTTGCTTTATTTTGTTTTGTTTAATTTTTTGTTTTACTTTATTTCGTTTTATTTTGTTTTAAATTGTCTTGTTTTATTAGTTTTATTTAGTTTTTCTTTTTCTTTTGTTTTGTTTACTTTGTTTTATTTTGATTTCCCAGAAAACAAATACAAAACCAAAAATTCAAAGCACGAAGCAGAAAGCAAAAACAGAACACAAAAAAACAAAGGCAAAATAAGAAAACAAGAAACATAAAGCAAAAAGCAAAATTCAAAAAAGCAAAAGCAGAAAACAAACACAAAACAAAAACCAAAAAGACGAAGCAAAAAGCAAATTTCAAAAACAAAAGCAAAAGCAGAAAACAAATAACATAAAGCAAAGTTGAAAAAAGCAAAAGCACAAAGCAAACACAAAAACACCAACCAAAAGTAGAAAACAACAAACACAAAAGATACGTGAGGCGAAGTCCAGAGAAATGTTTCTCATGAAAATGATCCTTATTCACATGTCGATTAAACGAGTTTTGTAACTTGACGACTCATTTGCATTTGACTGTTGGCACAGGCTATAGTAAAATGTGGCTTTTCACCGATGTCTCAGTCTTACACATGGCTGTGATTATATGGAAGCTACTGAGGTATGGGTGGTGCTTAGTGATCAAATTCGGGGCAGTCAGTGCCTGTGGATGCTGTGAAGGGTTCTACTCATAGGGTTAGTACTGCTGTTCTGACTCAGTGAGGAAAGCAATGGCAAACTACCTCACCCCTCATCTTGTCTAGTACGCCTCACTATAGCGCTGCCTTGAGTTTTTGTGGGTATCTACCCACATAACCTACCGGCGGTACTTTTTGAAGATCCAACCAGCCTTCGGGCTGACTACCTAACAGACAGACGTCAGGACTTTCAACATCGTACAGAACATTATTTAACTCTCGAAACGAATATAGCCTACTGTATTTTAATTTCAACAACGAAATTAAATGTTTCATGCATTTTAAATACACATCGGAGAGCGAAACTTAATGCCGTTTGGGAATTTTATTTCGCCTCGGGAGCGAAATTAAAAGTCTGGAACGAATTTTATTCTGCGCTGGGAGCGAAATTATAAGTCTGGAACTAAATAAATTTTGCGCCGGGAGCGAAATTATAAGTCTGGAACGAAATTAATATCGCGCCTGGATCGAAATTAAAAGTGTGGAACGAAATTAATTTCGCGACGGGAGCGAAATTAAAAGTGTGGAACGAAATTAAATTCGCGCCGGGAGCGAAATTAAAAGTGTGGAACGAAATTAATTTCGCGCCGGGAGCGAAATTATAAGCCTGGAACTAAATTAATTTCGCGCCGGGAGCGAAATTAAAAGTCTGGAACGAAATTAATTTCGCTTCGAATTAAGTTTCGCTTTGATTTAATTACGCGCCGACAATCATTATCATTTCGCTCCCGAATATCACGCTCACGGCGAAATTAAATTATTTTCGCCCCCACAGCCATGAATTTAATTTCGCATGCCAGCCCTGGCGCCAGCACAACAGCATTACCAAGAAGATATGTGAGGCCTTCTCATCTCTTTCTCAGCTTAAAAAACTCAACAAGTTCTTCAAAGACTCGGAACTTTATTTTAAAATCTGATTGATCAACTCATAGTAGTGGAACTTTTCTTTATTTCTAGTGTTCATTTTATTATTTTATAGTGTATTCAATTTAATGTATTGTATGTATTGTATTGTATCATGTAAATCTACAGTGACAGTCGCGATACGACTTTCTAAGTTAAGGCGACTATAAATTAATCTAATAAAAAAAAGACTGACCGATATATTTACTGCATAATCCTTGGTGGACACACAGTGGGTATTAGAGTACATAGTCGCTTTTCCTCGGACTCAATTAACTGCATGTTTTATTTATATTGTAGTCACTTTACTTCAGCTTTTTTTCAAATACTCATACTCAAGATTATAAGGGAAAATAATTTATTGTTGTTGCTTCATTAAGAGACTTGCCACACCGTGACCATTATCCCACGTACTTAAATGTGAGAAATCTGTCCAGTGGTGCAAGTATGGGTAGTGGGGATGGGGGTTAGGAAAAGGATGGGTGTGGGTCAATCCTCGGCCTACTGCGAAATAATTGGAAAGAAGGAATTTCGTTAATATTTTGAAGTAATTGTTTTACACTAATTCATTTCTATCTTGTTACGTACATCAACCCAGGGGCTTACAACTTGTGTCACGTCTCAGCTGGCACCCACTTCTCTGCAATATAACAGTGTTTCTCAAAATATCCGCCTGATGCTGAATTATATATATATATATATAATTTCAGCCCCTGAGATTATGTAGAAAAATTAAAGTGGGTAATACTAGTCTACATACTGTCCACTAGCTTTGAGCCCATACCATCATAATAAAGTGATATATCTTCTCGTTTCCAACTAGCTGAGAGACCTCGTGATGATAATTATAATAATAATGATAATAAGAATAAGAATAATTATAATAATATTAATGAAGAGGTTACAGCTACTCGGGGTGACTAGTTGTTTGGCCCTTAGATTATAAAATTTGTGCAAGTGCTCGTTACGAATTAGTTTTGATCTCCTTGGTTAGTGAAAAAAAATGCACATGGTTGAACTATTTGCATTTTACTGCTTGTAGGCCACAGGTTAAGGGACGATAAATTGGGTGCACCTACTCGAGTCAATTGCTAGCAATCGTGGTTCGGAATGTTAAAGATAATCGGCAACCCACATAGCTCCAGTTTCTAACGGGCAAAGTGCGTTATGCGTGAATGGGGCATGGAGCTTATTATGCATGAATGGGGCATGGAGCTTATTTTATTTATCTTCTAACCAGGAATTCTTCATCTTAAATGAGATAGTGAGATCTACTCACCCCACGAGGGATTAGACCTGGTTTTCAAAACTCTATGACATCACGGGTAACTACAAATCGTCATCTCCCTAATTAAATCACATTTGTCATCCGAAGCATATATTGTTGATAATGGAATGCCCCATTGCATTTAACATTGACTTATGTATTTTATTTATGTTAAACTCTTCGCATGATATAATTATTTTACGCCAAAGGATGCAAAATTCATTTCCCCGACCAGAAGGTTCTGGCGGTATTTCGATAAAATACAGTTCATTCTGCGCCGTTGCATCATTTGGACATTTTAAAGCCTGACGATGGTATACTGGCTCCAAGTGCAGCGGTAAACGATCTCCGGCTAATCAAATTGGGCCGTGTTGACCGACTGAAAAGTGTGCACATTTATAATTTATACTCTGTTACTGTAACCGTGGCGCACTGTGAATAATATTCACCAAGTTCACGAATCACTACGACCGTATCCTCATTCATTTATGGCGCCTCTCTGTAAAACAGTGATTTCCACCGGAGGTTACTTGCATTAACACGTCATATCCTTCCTGCAGGGTGCACCCACATCATGCATTCTTCTGCTATCTAGCGTCGAACGATTGTACTTCCACGAACAAACCTCTAACGACTATCGATACTAGGTCGATATGTTTCCAGCCATCGACACTAAATTGTGCTAATGGGCTTGTACATCGCCGTCTACAATTCTCAAGCCGTGTCATTAGGTTTGGCAACGCCGCCCATCTGTCATCTGGGAGGTCTAGCGCAAGCACATGGTAATTGATAACACTGTGTAAACCCATAGATTTTGACGCCAAATGTTTCCGAAAATACAACAGAACATAACGTCCGCTAAATCGACACACAAATATCACAAATAAAGGATACATATTATCATACTATGTACTGTCAATTCCCGATAAGGTAATAATAAAAGGCTGTACCATACCTCAATGACCCAATGTCGGAAGTTTTATTTACTTGCTCCTATGCTCACTGCCGTCATTGACGCGCTCAGGAAATATATTTAGACTATTCTTACTTCCTAGGAGATTGCCTTTGCTTGTTTCGATAATGTTCCTGCGTGAAATTGCGTTTAAAATGTCTTATGAATAGGCCCTCTTGTGAGTAAAGGGAATGTATTCAGTAATAGTTCATGAAGGCTTGCTCAATTCTCGTATAACCCCAACGATTATATTATATTGATGACTGCATTACCGTTATGTGGGTTAATATTTGAATAGCCATTGTGCAGAAACATAATACCGGCAATGCCGACTACTTACAATGTTTGATATTAAGGCATTTTACCATTTAAATACGGGTACGAAGACTTCGAACATGTACCATGTCATTTGTTTCAATCACTTGACACCAGAATTCGCATGAGCGTTTTCCATTCAGTATGTCATATACATTCCACATGGCCGAGAGTACGTAATGGAATCAATTTACGACACCGCGCGCTCATTGTTTCTCGTACCACTGCCAGCTGGGTCCTACCACTGCCCGCTTGATCGATCGATCGAGTTGGCAGTGCATCTTATACTTCCGTTCGATCCACCAATGCCAGCTCGATAGTTCCGATCCCTTCCGTCCCCAATTTTCAACATCACTCCCACAAAACTATCCAACAACCGAGCGGAAAGATGTTACACATCAAAAAAAAGAACACAACGCAAAGGCTGACCAGTGGTATTCGATCCAGCGATCCCGCGCTTACGAAGCAGGGCTCTTACCCCTGCATCAAGCGCTCGTTTGCTTCTTGCTGGCGTACAACGTGCATAGACCCCGCACTGCATTTATTGTAATTAATTAATTTCTCGGAAACGGCTGAGATGCGCACCTTACTACTTGCACCTGGTATACGCCTGGCCATGACCTACAAGTGTACTAAAGATGGTTCGAATCGGTAACCATGCATCGTATCCTCCCCTTGTATTTCATTGGAGACACAAATATATGGCAGATTAAGCACGCATATTACAATAATTACCACTTTCTCAAGTAATACCGTTGGTTTCTGTGCGATAGGCCTATAGTAAACGAAGCCTTCTTATGGTATTTCTATCTTCGTGTGACAGATTTGCCAGATCACAATTTTGCCTAAGGCGGCTTTATACCTAGACACATTTATAAACAAGACAGACCGATATATTTACTGCATAATCCTTGGTGGACACATAGTGGGTATTAGGGTATATAGTACCTTTTCCTCCGACTCATTTAACTGAAATTTTTATTTAGGTGGTAGTCACATTACATCAGCATCTTATTATATAACACTCTAAGGTCTATGTTTCACAAAACTCAAGCTCCTAAACCAGAGGGAGTTAGATGGTGTGGTTGGTACCAAAATCTTCCAAATCGTCTCAATAGTAGGCCTACAGGATGAATCTTACATTTCTTTAAAAGTCAACGGATATATATTTATTTGTTTAAAATGTGATTTTAATCAAATAAACAAGACGATAGCCCCTGCAGAGCTGTGTGGCGTACAGCCCCGCATAGCACTAGGGCCGGCCGGGTAGTCTGTACACATGGGGCGCACACAACCCTTTATGCGAGTGTGCTCGCACGGGTCCGCTAGTTTTATACAAATCCTCTTACTCAAGATAAGGAGCGAAAATAATTTATTGCTGTTGCTTCATTAAGAGACTTGACCCACCGTGACCATTATCCCACGTACCTAATTGTGAGAAATCTGTCCAGTAGTGCATGTACGGTAGGGGGTCAGTCTTCAGCCGACTACGAAATAATTTGAAGGAAGGAATTTCGATGATATTTTTAAGTTATTGTTTTACTCTGACGTCATTTCTTTCTTGTTACGTACATCAACCCAGGGGCTTACAAGTAGTGTCACGCCTCAGCTGGAACCCACTTCTTTGCAATATAACAAAATGTATCTCTAAATATCCGCATGATGCTGAATTATGTTTATGGTTTCAGCCTCTGAGATTTTGTTGATAAATTAAAATGGGTACTACAACATGTTGTCCGCTAGTTTTGCGCCGCTGTGATCATAATAAAGCAGTAGATCTACTCGTTTCATACTAGGTGTGAAACCTCGCGATGATAATTATAATAGTAATAATAATTATAATGTCACCTCTGTAGCGTAGCAGCGTGATTAGCTGCCACTCTGGAAGTCCTGGGTTCGATTGCCAGCTTTACCCCGAAATTTGAAAAGTGGTATGAGGACTGGAACGGGATCTACCCAGCCTCTGGTGCTCCAAATGAGTAGAGGGGGTTCGATTCCCACCTCATCCATCCTCGAAGTGGTTTTGCGTGGTTTCCCACATCTTCTTCGGGCCAATGTCGGGATGGTACTGCCCCCGTAAATTGAATTATCCTGAGACCACGATGGTAGTATTTGGGAGAGCATGAGTATAGTGGCAGCCGTCATAGCTATTACGTGTTATTAATGACGTAGGCACGGCTGGCTCATAGCTCAGGCAAGCAGGGAGGTTCTGCTGAGATCCATGATGACGTATAAGAATTTTCGAGAAAGCTCTGGAAGTATGACGCATATAGAAGCTAAGGAGGGATGGAGGATACGCCCCTTGACAGGGTATTTAAGCGACGGGAACGGAGAGCCGAGGCTCTTTCTTATAAATCAGTTGACGAGTGAAGTGTGTTGTTGGGTTAACGCAGTCCCATAAGTTTCTTCAGGTCCGAGCGTGGAGGTTGTCCGCTCGTGGAACAGCACCGTTTGGGTAAGCTGCGGTGCATTATACAACTCAAATCTAGGCGAAGTTAAAACGCAAGTATAAGTGCTATTATCTCATGAACACACACAATTAGGCTTCACCGTTTATTATAATCAAGCAGTGTAAGATTATATAGAGCCTGTGTTAAAAGAAGAACATTCCAGATTTTATAATTTGGGAAATATAAGCGATAGAAGACGAAATACAAAAGTAATTTTCACAGATCCCAGAATCACTTTTCATGCTACACACTTTGAACATTCAGAGGGCAGGTGTACTGCAAGTGTGAAACAGAACATTATTCAGTTGGTGCTACAGACAATTGACATTACAATGGCAGTTAATTCTCAGTTATTATATTTAATAGACATTAATATGAAAGGAGTGATGGAGTATGAAACTAACTGTGCACCTGGGAAATATATCGATAGCGTGAAAATCCAACATGGAATTACGATAGTCAGTATTCTTGGAATACTAGCATGGAGTGGGTAACCAGCATTTACACTCATGCCTATCTATCAAACGCTGATATAACATTCATACGGCAGTGGAAATTTATTCATTATCCATTAACATGAATATTTCTGCCTCGCATATACAATGGATTTCATGGTTTATTTCGACGTAGAACTTTGGGGATTTTCAAGAGTGGCTAGGGTATCCCAGCACAAACAGAATAAGTTGCCAGAAGGACGTTCCTTGTTAACTCGGATGGGTGTATTCCGGAGATAGAATCCTTCTATTATCCGAGGTCGCTGTTCCGCTGTTCGAGGACTGACCAGATATGTACTCTGGTTGTATAGGAACATCTATAGTATTCTGTGAATACTCTTCAAGGACGTCTGAACATCATATAAGGTCGCCGTGATATTTATTTTGTTATAATGTGAGCTGTATAGTGATATTTGAGCAACGATCTTTCCCATATTTTATACTTTAATATGTTCTTGTTTTCTGTACACGTTTCAGGTGTATTTTATTTTCTTCAGAGTCTTGAGATCTTAGTCTATCATATTTATATTTAAATTCTTGTGAGAATCAGTTTTACTGACATTTAAATATTCTTTAGAGAATGTGGATTAATTTTGCAGTCACGGTTTGACTTTAAAAATAAATAGTTTCCATTTCAGGTCAAAATTCAGACAACGTGTCATCGTTTCAAAGTAATATCTCCGTTAACTTACTTTGAACATTTTTCTGTCCAACTTCAAGAGAGAAGAAACCATCGAACGTTAATTAGAGCGTTAAAATGTATGTAACTCTACGACGATCTTTTGAATTACTAGTCGTTCTTAAGAATGTGTTATTGAAACAAAGACAATATCATTAGATAATGAAAAACATTTCAGCGAAGACAACTTTATGTAATTTGAGTATTGAATGAGCTTTATTCAGTTAACAGTTGAAAAAAACTCTTTTGGTAGAAGATTTTCATATCTTAGGCTAGGATAGCGATGCTTGCATATTCCAGTCTAGATTGACTTCTATCCGACTTGATTTAAATAACCTGCAATTATTTAAATTCTCTCGAATGTAATATTTTATTGTATTGCGATAATATTATGATGATATTTTTTTATAGACAAGTGAGGAGAGTCAGTTTGTATTTTTATCAATCATATTTGTGACTGGCCGATTTTTATTTCATATCGTTTTGTTAAAGATACTCATGGTGGTTAAATTTATGCAACAGTTTGAATACGTTTTGATAATGTAGAGTTTTCGAGAGGAACGATGGGATGTATAAATTATAGCTCAGTGGACGTGTGAAAGTCACTGATTGATAGTGCCCTTGTTGGAGGATGTTTTCCCACGAGATTGATTATAACAAATTAATCATTGGTGATTTTGTTTAAACTGTGGAAGTTTTTCCATGTATGATGTCATATATATATGAGGTTGTTAAGCCATAGTGTGCTTGGAGCGAGGTTTTTACCGCAAGTTTAGTGATGTTATTCCCCATCCAGAGTGTATTCATGTAAATTTACTGTTTTATTTAACAGAGGGTGTGAGTTGAATAACTTTTCGACTTCAGATAAAGATTAGTGTCACTGATATTCCCTATTACAATTTATTAAACACGAATTTGTAACTACTCGCAAATAACCTAAATTGGTCGGTTGTATTGGAACTAATTTTGTAACTATAACCCGACATGACGTGTGTGTAATGTATTAAAATATTATAAAAGAAATAGAATTTCTATATTCTAATATAAATTCGATTGTCGATTGACGACATTCTCAAAGACTCTGAATTTATTTAGGGATCATTTAAATAAGCACTTCAGTGTAGTGTTTAGCGTTTTGTCCATATTAGGCAACGCTGTATATAATTATATAACTATGTAATATAAATCTGTACTTAATATAATAATATAATAATGTTTATTAGGGTCATATAATAATTTGTTAAAATTGAATTTTGTGAATGAATGACGTGTAAATGATGAAAATTTTGTAAGAGTGAATCAGGAACTGCATTGGTTCGAAACAATGTAGGGTGTGTCTGGAAGAGTGTATAAAATATTTCATGGTATTCTGTAGATTATGTTCGGAGTTATCAGCATTTGTTTGCTGGCAATGATCTAGCGTATTCGAGACTGCTTCTCGCATGTCGCTAGTGACCGGCCGCATTTAACAGTGGGGGAGGTAAGGTGTGTGTGTCTCATTCATAGTCCAGATGTTCGGATAAGGACTTGTGTATTGAGGTCAACGACTCTGTGGCCTTGCGTATATGTGTCATTGGAATGAGGAAGTTACCTCAAGATGCACAGCGATACAGCTGAGTGCTACTAAACGCTTCATGTTTTTGTTTATATAAAATGATGTTTTGACTAGCTTACAGTAGTCCGATTAAACTCATAATTTTTGAGTAATTGTCTTACAGTCCAGTGGTGGCTGAGGATAATTTGTGATGGGTTCACAAGATTCTAGTTTGTTTTTATAAATAATTTTATTTATATTTATGTGAAATAAAATTTTACCGTTCAGTTTTCATAGTCTTTGACGCGTGGGTTCATTTTAAATGTCATGTATTCGAGATATTGTGCGGACACCCTTATTTGAGGGATAGTGTGCCACCCATAAACCCCGAGAACGGTAAGCAAGGTAAGTGTTTTTCCCCGTGTTGTTTGGTGTGTTCCACAATATTATTGTAAACTGCTGTGCTATGATCCCGATTGTGTTTGTCAGAGCCATTTCAAATGATGTAGTAGAGCCGGAGCATATTGAGGTTGGCAATCTGATTGAGGGGACGGATTTCTGACAAACGACTTTCCGGATTAACGGGTACAGTACTGTACCCGTATCCACGTGGTCTTACCTGTTGAAATCCGATGGAAGAGCTGGATCGTAGAATCTGGAAGTACCCGTCTGAAATAACCTCCAAAACTCTACCAACTAGGATCAACCAGGGATAAGGATACCTCAATATACAAGAATGCGTTAAGAAGATGCCAGTGGTTGAAGAGACGAAAATGAATATCGGCTCAAAATAACTTACAAGACTCTTAAAAATTAAATTAATCTCGGGTATAAGGCTAAGCATTCACTAAAATAACCCACTGGTCCTCGTAGCAATCCTGGTTTTAATATAACACACCAAGTCATCCGTAGAAAATTTAAAATTAAATCAACAGTTTATTGACTAAAAACTGTAGCTTGTGGAACTCCATCCACCAAACAAAATATATTTGCTTCATTGAAGCACATGGTAGTCAAATATGCCAATTGCCTCGAATTTGGCTAAGTTATGCTGTTTGTAAATTTCAGCATTAAGTGTAGTTCAAATCGTGAACGTAATTAACACTAACAATATCGTTACAAGTTATTTTACACACACAAAATCCCTAATAAATTTATATTAACATAATTGCAAATGTACAATTAATTCGTTGTTCGAATTACTCCGTTTCTATTCATGATTCCATTGACAAATGTATTGTTTAAGTTTTCTCATAGTCTTATTCGGTCATATCCGACAAACAATGAAGGTAATCGAATGTATTATCGCTCCAGTAAATTATTTCAATCAGTTTAAATCATCTCACAAAAATATTTAAATCATCTTCAATTAAACTTTCACTTATTATTTTAATGTTATACAATTATTTCAAGTCTTTCAAATCGTAGCTTTCCACTGAAACATATGTCACTATTAGCAATCCATTTTAGATAATTTGTTACAATGCAAGAATTGGTTTTAAATGTTGGATTCATAAATCTACTAGCTTTCTAGTAACTGTAATCGTGACTGTAATTCACGTTCAATAATACCTTATTAATTCAATCAGCAATAGCTTATCAGCTTATTTAATACTGAAAAATCGATATTGATCATCCATCGATGTCGAATATCTGCCTCAAAATACTTCAATTCACGCAAACATTAATTGCTCTACACGTACATTAGCTCTCAATAGCTATCGATAATTTCCAAACATTTTTAAAATCCATAAGCTTTTATACAATCATCGTAAAATACCATGTTTCATAATAGACAAAAATTAGAGTGTCACGGACTACTTCTTTCAAAACTGTTTTAATAATGTTGTATTTACATGCCTGAATAATAGTATTCGTGATTTTCCAAAACTGTCATTTCGTTTTATAATGAAAATATTTTATACATAAGTTTGCTTTTCTTTCAACAATATTTCATTTCATTATACTCTCTTATTTCACAAATGTATCTTTCAAAGAATTATAGATTAATCACTATAAAAGAAACAATTCAGTCTTCTACTAGACAAAATTCGAAAAGGAGTTCCTCCTCCAAGGAAATTCGCTTGAAACTACACCATGAAAGAGAGCCTATCTTCAGCAGGTACAAATAATCCATTAGAATTAAAAGTTTAACCAAGTCTGAGTATTCCAAAAGAATAAAGAAAATTGAAAAACTGAACGAACTAGAAAAGTGTCTATAATCAACAATAAATTCAAAAATGTAGACTGCAAAAGCCTAATCCGAAAATCGTAATTGTTCACACCAAAAATTACTATATTTCCAAGTCTATATCGAACTCGGCGTATAATAGACTGTCATATCAATTAAATAATGTTTATGGAATGTCCCTAATATTCTGTTTCGTTGCTCATATTATCACAGAATTTATTCCGAAAAATGTTCAAGTGTACGTGGAATATCGGTCATCTTCTTGCTATCTACTATTCTTATACAATGTTATCGTAGTCTTGGCCCTGTTTCCTCTTGTATCGTGTATCTTCACAACTAATTATAATGCTCAACTTATCGCCAAAGTAATTTAGAAAAAGAAAAGTAATGCTCTAAAAATAACATCACATTAAAGTTAACTACAAGGTAAAATACATGCTTGGACAAAAATTACGAAAGTATCAGATCTAGCCATAGAATGCATTTTCTATCTACTTGATAAAAATTGGTGAAAGAAGGACATTCTAAAATATGACTAATTCATACTGTCTACTGATATGAAAAGGTTTCCAGCTACCTTGTTCGTAGTCATCTCGATGAGAATGGAAAAGAATGTTGGAACACACATTCCTTGTAGGGACTGAACCCTTATTCAATGTGCTGGGTGGTTCACGTACCGCCTGGAACTGCATGAGGTCGAACCCCGCTCCCATCCGGCTCGAAAACAGCTGTTCGCGTCGCAAAGTTCCTCACACCGACACGTCCTAGGTCTGCTCGATAGCACAGATATAAATGCCACCTTTCTTTTCCCTTGGAAGTTCATATTTGTAGCAGTATAAATTACAGTGTCAATATTACAAAAGTGCCTTCAGTATTTTCTTGTATAGCATTCTGCTAGCGAAATCCATAATTCAGCTTTTTTTATCATTCTAAATGCTCAATCCTGCTAGTCTGTTGCATCCCCGTTAATCATTTAGCAGTTCATCATGATATCTGTAGTATATTGGAGTGTAATTCCACACATTGTAATCTCAATGTTCATGCTGCAATATATATTGACCACTGTATAATTTCAAAGTCTCTTGTGATGGCAGTAGAATTATAACAAGTCTAAGCGAAAAGCTAAGTTCACTTTCTTCACATTCATCGTACACAAAGTTAACACACTGGGCTATCCGTCCGTCCCATGAGTTTCTCGCACCCGTGTCTTATTATTACAAGTCAAGACAAACCGACTTGTACCGGACTTTTCCACACTTCGCACAAGTTAAAGTCACACTCGTAAACGCTTACTTTGAATCATGCCAGCGGACACGTTCCCTAGCAGATTCTGAAGAAGAAGTAAGCAAGTGATGTCTCACTCCCAAGCGAGATACATCCAACTGACTTGCCAGTCTACCCAGAATACCTTGGGTTCAAACGATATGATAATCGAAGGCGACACAGTATGATTGCAATGATCATCAGATATTCTAAGTTGTGTATTTATAATCCCAAAATTGTTCTCAAGTCGTTTCTACTTGTAGTACGATGTAATTGCCACTTGTCGATCCCCTCTGTAATCTCAGTAGTTCCTTATAATAGCGTATATCGGAGTCATGTTTCCACGGCGTCCATCTTGTTAAAATAACTGTACCGTGGCTGGTCACATGGTCAAGTCTGTAATGCAGGTTGCTAAAACAACCCCTAAGCTTCGCGTCACAGAGCCATCGCTTTCGCTTGCAGTTGAAACATTGCCATAAAAATACCAGCTGTGTCTTTCTAACATGTCCAGGTTCCAATCCAATGCAAAATACTGGCTCAGTACTGTGCCCGTTTATCACTTACCAGTACCTGTTGAATCTCACGAGGAACACTGGATTGTAGAATCTGAAAATGCCCGGCTAAAACCCCCCAGATTCTACCAACAGGAGAAGGAAGTATAAAGGATGCATATTAACAAAACAAAATTGTGCAAAGATAGACCAAAGTGCACACAAAGAAAACTAGCTCAGGTCAAAAGACGTAACACGAAACTCAAATAAGATAAAACATATCTCAGAGAAATGAGAAAATTAAGGAAAAACACATTGATCTTCTCGACACAATTTTATGCGATTATTATGAATTATAGCTCTCGAATTAAATTGCTGTAAGAAAAAAAGGTATTCAATAAAAAGTATTTCTGAAGGTCCGATCATTCATAAAGACGAAACGCTAAATTACCTTAAAACGTCAAATGAAACTGCTAATAAGGTGTTTGACACACCCTTGCAAGAATCTGTCCTGCATGGTGCGATACGTTAAATAACGTTCTTAAGCCCCAAGAACGGTGAATGAAATTCACTCAAAACACAGTGTATTTCCCTAAATTGAATTATATTACAACGATATACACATATTTACATTTTAAGTTGTTTCTTTATGAAACATAAGCCAATGAACATTTTCAACATCTATACACCTTCCTATTTGGTTAAATTCGATATGATATCGTCTCTTCAGAGGCAATTTAGCCAATTGGCTGAGCCCAGCTAAAAATAATTAAATCCACGCTGTGGTAAAGAAAATGCAAATAATTCGAAAAAGATTACATGAAAATGACTATACTGAAGAAATTCTCAGAAAAAGACACAGGTCTCATTATGTTTCATAAATAGGAAGTATGAAGTGGAAATAAAGTATTACAACAGCAAATATCTTAAAAGATACTACCTCCAATTGATTGAAAATTCATACGTCAATCGATGACGTAGTCTCACAAGACGTAATTATGTACTCCGTGTACATCCATATAACTACAAAATACTTTCCCAAAGTATTTTACAACACTATGAAAAACCCTACAAACTTTAATTACATTCCCTTCAACACTTATAAGTCACACTGTGCTTCAATCAGATTCACATTATAATTTCTTAATCATCGTCACTCTCACAATGATCGAAAAACTTTCTCAAACTTTGACCAT
Source organism: Meconema thalassinum (assembly GCA_946902985.2). NCBI lineage: Eukaryota > Metazoa > Arthropoda > Insecta > Orthoptera > Tettigoniidae > Meconema > Meconema thalassinum. Next base: position 277,380,645 of record OX336389.2, on the reverse strand, counting down.
ATATCACGTGGTTACAATAATCCACAAACCCATTTTCATAATCAATTATTCTTCAATTGTAATTTAACACTATGGCTAATGAACGTGATAAATCTTCATAACAGTATTTTCCAAGAATCAAATTCTTTTATAGCGTAATAAATATATATTTTCGAGTATTTCCTTCTGATAGATTATCAAACATTAAATATACATCTTTGAACTTGACTTCAGGAATCATGTTAATGTTTTAGAAAAAAGAATGCCGATCAGAATTAAATTCCAAATCTCAAGAAAATTCCGATCATGAAAAACAATAAAATCGCCAACGAGAATAAGAAAATATAAATTTAGTCCAAACTAAGTTGATAGGAAATTAAATTTAGTCAAAAATGAGGAAAATTCACCTCTCCAGAAAAAGTGAACAAACTGAGAAATCCCCTACGCCATGAGTCATTCCTGGACAACAGATTTATACACCTGTGAAACATTAGGGACTTTCACAAAATGGACTGTCTCAATCGAAAAATGAGATCCTGAGAAAAATAGAATGGTCGACACCACATTTCTCAAAAACCATCACATAACCATCACATTGAACTTTATCCCGACGTCAAACGAATTTAAATGTGTAGAAAATAACTTACTGGGAATCGAAATAACAAAAAGCATGACGATGCAAGAATGCTAAAATCACTTATTACTAAACGCTAATCTTCTCCTAACTGTCGATCTTCACAACGATTGAAAATTTCAGAATGTTACGTTGAAACTGAATTAAACGCAAAAGCTAGGAAAGAAGTAAATTATCCTCAAAATACATGAATAGAATAAGTTTCCTCTACGAACTTACAGAACATGGAATCAGGGACCAAGAAAGGCAAGAAATTATCAGATTTAAAATCCCGTCATCAAAATTCTAACTACAAAAATTGGCAACTGGCAGCAACAACAAAAATCTATGCTCAACTTCCACCAAAATATGTATATATAGCTGAATGATGAAGAGGCGTCATTCGGGACACATGCCCGAGTCTGGTTTCCAAAAATATACTGGCCTTCAGTATATGAACCCATCATCCTGGTCTCGAACCTGAGACACGTTTCCCCTCGATTCCATTCTGACTGTGGGCTATGCACCAAATCCGGAATATTCTGGGAGCTCGAACAACACTATTGTAAACTCCAACTCTCTTCAAAGACAATCTTTATATGGTAACAGCAGCCCAATTTCGAAGTCTATGCGCGATTCACTCCAGTGTCATCCATGAATTCGTATGAGTAATAGTTCATGGCGAGCGTAGTTAGAAACATATCTGGCGAGATTGTATGTCACGGTTACTTTACGTAGTCAATACTCCACTCATGCATACTGTGTTCCCGTAGTCATACTTAAACGTGCATGGTTTTATAATCAGAACACCATAAAGTTATTCCTCTCGAAAGCAACTTGATATGCATGTTGTATTTTGAATAATCTTCGAGTAGCATTCAACTCTCAAAGTTCACTTCAGTTCTAAGTTCAGAACGTGTTGCATAAAGAATGTACGAGTAGATGAATTGCAGCGCGTGACAATGCTGAGAGAGAGAGTGTCGCATGCAGATTAAACAAGCGCTATGAATGCTTGATATAAACGGAGTTCTCTTCACGTTCGAAGAGAAACTCAATGCACTGCATTATAAGTATACTCAAGTCCGCAATTGTCTACGTAGAGATAAAGTCCACTAAAATGAACTTACGAACGGCACAGTAAATGCATCGCATGGCACGATTTCACTCGTATTAAAACTAGAGTAGGCTATTCCGCCCGGCTCCAGAAACCATAAGTGAGTGTCCGTCACCGAAAACTTATCAGCCCTTCTTCCTCCCCTTGAGCAACTCTTACGTCACTCGGCCTCGACAAGCCAACAGCCAGTCGTTTCGTGCAAGTAAGGAGATCGATCGCCCCGTGACGTCACTGGCAGCTGTTGTGTGGCCAAAACAGGCTAATGAATAAAAACGTCTTCGGCACGCCACAAGCTGGTTTCTCAAAATTCATAAATCCTGAATACAAGAACGGTCACAGTACCTACTGTAAGGCCACGGCAACCTCCTTCCCTCCTCCCTGCCTATCCCTCCCAGTTTTCCCCTCCCTTCCCATCCCTCATGAGGCCCCTGTCACTTTGCAGGTGAGGCTGCCTGGGCGAGGTGCTGATCACACCTCCCAAGTTGTATCGCCCGTCCAGATGTTTCAAGCTCCAGGACGCTGCCCGTGTCCCTCGCTGAGTCCGCGGGAAAAAAAACAACCTGGAGGGTAAAATCGACAACAAAAAATAAAATAAAAAAATAAAATTATAATAATAATATTAATAAAGAGGGTACAACTACTACGGTACGACTAGTTATTTGGCCATTGGATTATAAAATTTGTGCAAGTGCTCGTTACGCATTAGTTGTGAACTCCTTGGTTAATGAAAAATAAACACATGGTTGGAATATTGGCATTTTATTTCTTTTAGGCCACATGTGAACTGACGGTAAATTGGATGCAACTACTCGAGTCAATTGTTAGCAATCGTGATTCGGGAGGATAAAGGTAATCGGCAGACCACGTAACACCAGTTTCTAACGGGCAAAGTGCGTTATGCATGAATGGGGCATAGAGCTTATTTTATTTATTTTCTAACCCGGAATTCTTCATCCCAAAATAATGAGACAGTGATATTTACTCACCCGAATAGGGAGTAGACCTGGCTTATAAAAAAAAGAACACCACTTAATGTGTGAACTTGATGATATCACAGGTAGCAACTAATCGCCATCTCCCTAATTGATCACATTTGTCGTCCGAAGCTTACGATGGCTGATAATGGTATGCCACATTGTATTAAACACTGTCTTATATATTTTACTAGCAACCCGTCACGGCTTCGCCCGGGAACAGTTGTGAATGCATTACGTGATAAGCGCTTCTTTACGATGTCAATGAACTACGATCTATATACGATTTACGTCTCGGCATGATGGGTTAAAATCACTGACTGGACTACTAACTATATTATCATGGAGATGCATGTGCAACACATTCTTGTCAGACGTAATTTAAAAATGGCGAGGTACATGAAACACAAATCCCCCTTCCGTCCAATCTAAAAACACTTATAGTGGGCGATATATTGAATATAGAGATGTACTCTCGCGTACGTTTTTGTAGAACTTTTCATGCTGAACAATTCTTACACTCATTGTATATTGATATTTTTAACGGTTTGCCCAGCATAAGCTTAAATAGCGCACGGACGCCAGGATTTTTTCGACTTTTTCTCTGAAATTTTTAGTACTTGGCTTTCTTTCATCATAAATAAATTATTTTCTACAGAAATCTTCCTCGAGGTATCCTTTACAGAATGGTGAAAACCTCATCAAAATCCATGCAGTGGTTCTCGAGATTACCCGTGACATTCAAGCATCGGGGACTTAGTTTTATACTAAGTAGAGATTATACGCCAATCAGTATAATTTAATATAACATAATCCCCCGTCTGTCCAATCTTAAATTGACTGTGAATTTTGCGGAACGAAAAGTTCACAGGCGAAATGAGAGTTGCACTTCCAGGGAATGGCGAGGTGAATGAAACTCAAATCCCCCTTCCGTCCAATCTTTACTTGACTGTGTTTCACAGGCGAAATGAAGAAAACCCGAGTTGCACTTCCAGGGAAACTCCAAACACAACCACCCTTCTCAGAATTCTTAACTCAACACGACCCAACGGTTTGCTGCTGGATGTATCTGGGGACAATAGGTTCGCCCGCTAGCTAGGCTGTAACAGGGATGATATACTCGCCCTTAGCTAGCTCGTAAACTGTCACCTCAGTAGTTGAATGGACATGGTTGGAAGAAATTAAAACGTAAAAACACTTATAGTGGGCGATGTATTGAAGTTAGACATATGCTCCTACGGACTTTTTTGTAGAACTTTTCATGTTGAACAATTCTTACACTCATAGTATTTAGACATTTATAACGGTTTGTCCAGCGTAGGTACACGAAGCGTTCGGACGCCAGTTTTTTTTTTTTTTTTACTTTTCCACTGTTATCGTTACTGCTCGGCTTCCTTTGCTAATAAATAAATAATTTTCTACAGAAATCATCCTCGAGATATCCTTTACAGAATGGTGAAAACGGCATCAAAATCCATCCAGTGGTTCACGAGTTTACCCGTAACAGCCAAGAATCGGGGACTTTGTTTTATACTAAGTAGAGATGTATCTGAAACTGTTCGAGTGATATAATTATTTTACGGCAAAAGAAGTAAAATTCCTTTCCCTGACCAGATGGTTCTGGCGGTATTTCGATGAAATACAGTTCATTTTGCGCCCATGCATCAGTTGGACACGTTATAGCCTGACGCAGTGACGACGATGTTTAGTTCTCCGCCGAATCAAATTGGCCTGTGTTGTCCGACTGAAAAGTGTAAAAATTTATAATTTATACTCCGTTACTGTAACCGTGGTGCATTGTGAATAATATTCACCAAGTTCACGGATCTTTGATCGTTTCCACATTCATTTATGGCGCCTCTTTGTAAATCAACGATTTCCACCGGTGTTTACTCATACTAACACATATCTTACCGGCAGGGTGCATACATATCATGCATTCTTCTGCTATCTAGCGGCGAAGGATTGTACTTCCACCAACTAACCTCTAACGACTATCGACACTAGGTTGATATGTTTCCAGCCATCGAAATTAAATTGTGCTTTTTTTTTTTTTTTTTTTTTTTTTAACGTATAGCTTTTAGTGCCGGGAGTGTCCGAGGACATGTTCGGCTCGCCAGTTTTGTAGCTGCTTCGAGAAGGACACCCAATGGGTGAGCTACAAGTACCGTTGGGGAGGAATGTTGGATGGGAGGGTCGAGGAGTTGGAAGGTAGCGGCTGTGGCCTATAGTTAGGGACCAACCCCGGCATTTGCCTGGAAGGAAGATGGGAAACCACAGAAGACCATCTTCAAGGTTGCCGGCGGGGGGATTCGAACCTCCTCGCCTCCCGGATGTGAGCGACTGCCAACAGTCAAGCCGCAACGACCTCGGCTAACTCACCCGGTTAAATTGTGCTAATGGGCTTGTATCCAGTCCAAGTGAAGTACGGTCACAGTGTGGGTATTAGGGGGTATATTCCCTACACACTCAGTGGCGGATCCGGGCCTTGTGGGGCCCTGGAGATATGATAAGGTGGGGACCACAGCAATAGGAAATTTTAAAAAATCAAACCAAATGGAAAGTAGTTTTGTAATAATAATAAAATAATGGTGTTGAGTGGCCCATTGTCAGTCAGTTGAAACAAGGACATTTCAAAGAGAATCAGAAAGTACTTCTAACTTTTCTAACCACTTTATTAATAATGAAGACCACTGATCAATACTCCTACGTTAAGTTGCGGAGCCATTACATCATTGTTGGTGTACAAACTATCAATTTATACTTTTCAGTCGGTCAACGCGCTATTTGTCTAATTTTATTATATGCGGTAACTAAATGTTTCGCTTAAATTTCCTCCCTTATCATTGAATAATACTAATACATGTACATTTTTCTGGAATAGTGTGTTAAACATATAGTTACCGTTCTAATCAAATTGGGCCGTGTTGACCAACTGATACGTATAAACTAATAATCTACGGTATGCTATGTTAGTGTCACCGTGGCGTAACGAGAATAATATTCACCAAGTTCACAGATCACAATGTTTATTTCCCCATTTATTTATGGTGAATTTCTGTTGATCATTGATTTCAACTGATGGTTACTCGTACTACCATCTACCGACAGAGTGCACACATGTCATGCATCCGTGTGCTATCTAACGGTGAATTATGATACCTCTTTTAACAAACACCTAACGGCTATCGACACGACGTCGATATATTTTAAGCCATCGATATTCAATTGTGCTGATGCACTGGTGCCAAGGGAACGAACTTAGAACGATTGATATATTCCTTTTCAAAACCACCAAGTAGGCCAAAGTGCAAATTAATTTCTTGGAGAAAAATTCCAACTACAAAAATTTTCATTTTTGTAAGTGATATCGTTGCTTTGCGAACGATTTCGTACAAATTGTCGTTTTTCGTTTAAAAACCACCAAGTATATGCTATGTATTGTACCCTTCAATGTCTTCTAGGATGCCGACTCTAGCTCGGGTAGTGGTCTGTTCGGTGTGGATCTAACTTATTCTAAACATCCTAGGAATATCGTCAAGGATCACAGGAGGCTTAACTTAAAATCAGTATGTCAAAGAACTCCTAATATAAAATAATTTTATTCACAAAAACATCATCTCCCATTTACTCCCATCCATAGACAATAAACAACAAAATAAACTCCCTTAAATTACTCTAATCAACAACATCAAAATGAAAAAGTAAATTAATCACACTGGCTGAAACCAGGAAAAGAAGAATAATCTATTTCACTGCAGTCCACTGCTTCAAGTTCAAAAATAAACGTCAACAGACTTAATTTATCAAAACTATGGCCTAAATAACCCAGCCATTCTATCAAAAAAATATGCGTACTCATGTTTATAACTTGCAAAATTGGTTTCTGGGAGCTCGGACATGTTTTCTCGTACAATCATCATCCTTCCTCACAAGAGTCAGACAATGAAGGCAATAGACTTATTCTAGGCCACAGGCATGTGTGCACGTTCTAACTTAAAAACAATCAATTCTCTCAGAGCCATGACTCTGTTAATTATGGTAAAACAAACAAGTCAACAAACATGAAGCATCAAATAAACACTTCGGCGGCCGGTGCCCCGCTACTATTAATAAACAAACAACTATAATGAATGCACTCAAAATAATGACAATACAAGACGTCGCTTCCTGAGGCGGTACAAAAAAAGAAACCATGGGAAGCCAGACTACCTTCCCTCAAAGATAACAATACCACCCTCGACCTTGTGACAGACATTCTCACCACACACTAACCAGCTGGGCAGGCAATAACCTTCACTGCAACTCTTAGAATTCAGACGGCTGGCCGTAGTCCTATACCTGCTTCCTAAGACTCCCTTTGACTACCTGGGGTTCGAGCTGTACAGTTACTTTTCCGACGGAGCTAAAGCGCACTCTCATCAGACAATGAATTCAATCATTTCACTTACCATTTTATATCATCGTAGAATACGGGAATACCACCTCCGTTCTTAATTTCACTTACCATTTTATATCATCGTAGAACACGGGAATACCACCTCCGTTATTAATTTCACTTACCATTTTATATCATCGTAGAACACGGGAATACCACCTCCGTTATTAATTTCACTTACCATTTTATATCATCGTAGAACACGGGAATGCCACCTCCGTTATTAATTTCACTTACCATTTTATATCATCGTAGAACACGGGAAAACCACCTCCGTTATTAGTTTCAGCTCAACCCAGGATCAACTCTCAACCTTTTCTGAATATTACATTATCATCCAGCCATTTTGTCTTACCTTTCTTTGCCTTGGTGTGATTATCAATTACCATACTTACTGTTCACATCATTTCAGTGTCACTTACTGGTCTTTGTCACAATATCGAGCTGTCTTCCCCATATTTAGCTTTTACGTTAATATCGTGCGTAAGCACTATTAAACCAATTATTCCCTTAATTGTGCATTCAGCAAAGTTACTGACACCCTCAAACAAAACACATTTAAACAACATTTTTGATGCTCATATACTATTTACGTTATAAAACACACAAAAAATATCATTACTGACAAATATACACAAATCTACACAAAACATGCCTGCTTTGCCTAAAATATCCATTTTATCATAATTGCTTATGATCGAGATAAACTTATCCGATCCCCATGATGGGATACGCTATGGCAAACATGCCCCATACAATATTTACTTATCTCGTATACATCCTGACGATGCTCTGGTCCTTGATATCAGTCTTCTGGATCAGTTGGTTCATCTTGCTAGGAGGATAATTTACACACGGTTCCCAAAATTCACCAAAGCAAAGGTCCACTGTGAATTATTATTATTATCACAATGCACGGTTCTCGCATATGTAGCTCCTAACTCCTACAGCTATCATCAACCTACTTAGTTCAGTTGATAGTTCAATAGCTTCCTAAATCACTGACTTAGCTACTAATAGCTCGGACGGCTATCTCTATCATTATAACTGCGTCGTACTGTTACGGTATGCACTGTTCTAATTCGCGCTCACGAATACTTAGCGATATTCAAATTCCAAAGACATAACTGCTTCTACTTATAAAAACTTGTAAAATTGTCACTTTTCTTAAGGTTACGGGCGTGGGCTATCGCCTCTACAGCGCCCCGATATGAAAACTTATAACAACTTGTAAAAATTATTGCTTTTCTGACGGCTACGGGCGTGAGCTTCCGCCTCTGCAGCGCACCGATATGAAACTGTTTTCGCTGCGTATCCAGCTATTATTTATATGATTTCCCTTAGGAGTACATGGAGTGGGGAGCTTTTAGAATTTATTTCCATAATAACACTCACATGAATATGCAAATTAGCTCCTTTGAACGTCCTCATTTCTAATGTCTCAAGGACTTCCTTTTATCCAAAATCCGATCGTTGGATCCTTATATAATGAGCTCCGTAATTTCCTTCATTGTTCCTTTATTTCGGCGGGATTTGGTCGCGTCTCGCGTCCCTCGCTTCTATTGGTAGTTTTAAATCCACCCCCTGATTTCATTTTAATTCTGGCAAAAATCACAGAATGATCCAATTTAAATTTTGACGATACTTCTGAGAGGCTGGGATTGTCCCCTATATGATGGTGTAATTCCTGTTTCTGTATTTTAATTACTGCTCCAATTCCTCTCAAATGGGCGGGGTTTATCTAGTGAGTGATCGTTGAAATATTCGTATTTACCCGCTTGTTTGAAACACCGTTTTGCGTTGTCTGGTCGCATGTGGCATCCAGATGTTGGCTTTCTCTCCCTACCGTCATTGTCTGTGCTGGGTGAAAGTTACTTTAAGGCACGTTCGAACTTCCCTTTGTTGTTCCCTGTTCAACAAGCAACATCTTTTCTCACACCGGCTTTGAAACATGAATAAAATCTTGTTGAAATAAATATGTAGAATTTATGCAATCACAGATGCATAAAGGTTACAGTATTTCATTGGAGACACAAATATATGGCAGAATAAGCATGCATAGGCTATTACAATTATTTCCACTTTCTCAAGTAATACTGTTGGTTTCTGTGCGATATAGTAAGCAAAGCCTAGGTATGGTATTTCTATATTCGTGTGACAGAATTGCCAGATCGCAATATAGCCTAAGGCGGCCTTTTATCTAGACACGATTCTAAACAAGACAGGCGGATATATTTACTGCATAATCCTTGGTGGACACACAGTGGGTATTGGGCTAGATAGTCGCTTTTGCTCCGACTCAAATAACTGCATGCTTTATTTATATGGTAGTCACTTAACTTTAGCATTTTATACAAATGCACTTACTCAAGATAAAGAGCGAAATAATGTATTGCTGTTGCTTCATTAAGAGACTTGACTACGGTGACCATTATCCCACGTACCTAATGTGAGAAATCAGTCCAGTAGCGCAGGTACGGGGGAGGGGTCAATCCTCAGCGTACTGCGAAATAATTGGATAGAAGGAATTTCGTTGATATTACCCTGACGTCATTTCTCTCTTGTTACGTACATCAACCCAGGGGTTTACAAGTAGTGTCACGCCTCAGCTGGCACCCACTTCACTGCCATATAACAAAATGTTTCTCAAAATGTCCGCATGATACTGAATTATATATATGATTTTGGCCTATGAGATTTTGTTGAAAAATTAAAGTGGGTACTACTAGTCTATATGTTGTCCACTAGCTTTCACACTAGGTGCACGACCTCGTGATGATAATTATAATAATACTACTAATAATAAGAATAATAATAAGTCTGTAACTATAATAATTATGTTAATAAAGAGGGTACAACTACTCGGGACGACTAGTTGCTTGGCCCTTGGATTATAAAATTTGTGCAAGGGCTCGTTACGCATAAGTTGTGATCTCCTTGGTTACTGAAAAAATACACTCAGTTGAAATATTTGCATTTTACTGTTTATAGGCCACAGGTCAAGGGACGGTAAATTGGGTGCAAATACTCGAGTTGATTGTTAGCAGTCGTGATTCGGGATGATAATCGGCAGCCTACGTAGCACCAAGCTTCTAACGGGCAAAGTCCTGTATTCATGAATGGGTTATGAAGCTTATTTTATTTATATTCTAACCAGGAATTCTTCATCCCAATTGAGCCAGCGAGATCAACTCACCACCAAGAGGGACTAGACCTGGTTGTAAAAATTTGTCTCGTCACAGAAATATCAACATCAACATCAAATCGCTCTCTCCCCACGGTACTTAAATCACATTTGTCATCCGACGTATATGATTGTTGATAATGGAATGCCACATTGCATATAACATTGACTTATATATTTTATTTATGTGAAACTGTTCGAGTGAGAGAATTATTTTACACCAAAGGATGTAAAATTCCTTTCCCTGACCAGAAGGTTTTGGCGGTATTTCGATAAAATACTGTTCATTTTGCGCCCTTGCATCATTTGCCATGTTAAAGCCTGACGACGGCATACTGGCTCCAAGTGCAGCGGTAAGCGACTAAGGTTGTATAGATCTCCGCCTAATCAAATTGGACCGTGTTGACCGACTGAAAGGTGTGTAAATCTATAGTTCATACTCTGTTACTGTAACCGAGGTGTATTGTGAATAATGTTCACCAAGTTCACGAATCACTTTGATCGTTTCCTCATTCATTTATGGCGCCCCTCTGTAAATCAATGATTTCCAACGGATGTTACTCGTACTAACACATATCCTACCGGCAGGATGCACACATACACAGATTACCTACTACATATCATGCATTCTACTGCTATCTAGCTGCGAACGATTGTACTTCCTCAAACTAACCTCTAACGAGTATCGATACTAGGTCGATATGTTTCCAGCCATCGACATTAAATTGTGCTAATCGACCGGGTGAAACTTTATAGGCTGTTTTGGTACCAACGTTAGCTTGCCTTGTAGTAGTACCTGCTGACAACGTTAAAACCGCTAGCTGTCATCGCGTACGACGATGTAAATGAGTTGTACTTCTATAGACGGCAGCAGAATCGGAAAATTGGTGAGTATTCTTGTTAATGTTGTATATTTAATTAATATTTGAATATATATCAATAGTAAATACATATTGCAGTGCTTAGAAAAGAATACAATCGGTTTCGAACAATATTATACGAAGAAATTGAATTATATTGAATCACACATCGAGTTTAGTCGATACACTGCGCTCGAAAACGATATCAGATACTATCGATATAATTCAAAGTAAGAGCTGGTTGTTCCAACGCTTCCCGTAATTCAAACGTGATATTTCTTAATTCGATTGATAGGAAGTACCCAATGGACAATTAAATAATACTGGTGTGTGAAAGTGCAGCTGTAATTTTGTCTTACAATTCATTTTTAATATTGTAGTATAGTAGCCTACTCTTTCTATTTGTACATATCTGTGGGGTAGGCCTATGTCATGATATGTGCTTTGTGGAAACATCCACAACTATTCTGATAGAGCCTATGTTTTCTTCTCTACCTGATATCACAGGGGGAAGAAATCGCCTATTATTAGACCAATTACTAAAATATGAAAGAAAGAAAGAAAGAAAGAAAGAAAGAAAGAAAGAAAGAAAGAAAGAAAGGAATATTAAGTAGTGGTGTGGCGATAGGGTAGGGGAAGGGGAGGGGAGAGGAGCGAGTAGGCCAGGTCGGGGACCGATCGCGCTCGAGAATGCATCGTCGCGCCATCTCATATTGTCAGTTGGAACTATTTGCATCGAGCAATAGGTTGGTGTCAACATTTTGCATTAAGTTGCAGCTCTACCCATATATCCTCCATGGTGCTAATGGGCTTGTATCCAGTCCAAGTGAAGTAAGGTCACAGTGTGGGTATTAGGGGGTATATTCCCCACACACTCAGTGGCGGATCCAGGCCTTGCGGGGCCCTGGGAGATATGATAAGGTGGGGACCACAGCAAAAGGAAATTTAAAAAAATCAAACCAAATGGAAAGTAGTTTTGTAATAATAATAAAATAATGGTGTTGAGTGGCCCATTGTCAGTCAGTTGAAACAAGGACATTTCAAAGAGAATCAGAAAGTACTTCTAACTTTTCTAACCACTTTATTAATAATTGAAGACCACTGATCAATACTCCTACGTTAAGTTGCGGAGCCATTACATCATTGTTGGTGTACAAACTATCAATTTATACTTTTCATTCGGTCAACGCGCTATTTGTCTAATTTTATTATAGGCCTATGCGGTAACTAAATGTTTCGCTTAAATTCCCTCCCTTATCAGTGAAAAATACTAGTACATGTACATTTTTCTGGAATAGTGTGTTAAACATATAGTTACCGTTCTTATCAAATTGGGCCGTGTTGACGAACTGATAAGTATAAACTAATAATCTACGGTATGCTAGTTACTGTAACCGTGGCGTAATGAGAATAATATTCACCAAGTTCACAGATCACAATGTTCATTTCCCCATTGTTTATGGTAAATTTCTGTTGATCATTAATTTCAACTGATGGTTACTCGTACTACCATCTACCGACAGAGTGCACACATGTCATGCATCCGTGTGCTATCTAACGGTGAATTATGATACCTCTTTTAACAAACACCTAACGGCTATCGACACGACGTCGATATATTTTAAGCCATCGATATTGAATTGTGCTGATGCACTTGTTTCCAGTCCACTGGTGCCAAGGGAACGAACTTAGAACGATTGATATATTCCTTTTCAAAACCACCAAGTGGGCCAAAGTGCAAATCAATTTTTTGGAGACATATACCAACTACAAAAATTTTCATTTTTGTAAGTAATATCGTTACTTTGCGAACGAGTTCGTACAAATTGCCGTTTTTCGTTTTAAAACCACCAAGTATATGCTATGCATTTCATTGGAGACACAAATATATGGCAGAATAAGCATGCATAGGCTATTACAATAATTTCCATTTTCTCAAGTAATACTGTTGGTTTCTGTGCGATATAGTAAGCAAAGCCTAGGTATGGTATTTCTATATTCGTGTGACAGAATTGCCAGATCGCAATATAGCCTAAGGCGCCCTTTTATCTAGACACGTTTCTAAACATGACTGGCCGATATATTTACTGCATAATCCTTGGTGGACACACAGTGGGTATTAGGGTATATAGTCGCTTTTCCTCCGACTCAATTAACTGCATGTTTTATTTATATGGTAGTCACTTAACTTTAGCATTTTATACAAATGCACTTACTAAAGATAAAAGCGAAATAATGTATTGCTCTTGCTTCATTAAGAGACTTGACATACAGTGACCATTATCCCACGTACCTAATGTGAGAAATCAGTCCAGTAGCGCAGGTACGGGGAGGGGAGGTCAATCCTCAGCGTACTGCGAAGTAATTGGAAAGAAGGAATTTCGTTGGTATTACCCTGACGTCATTTCTCTCTTGTTACGTACATCAACCCAGGGGTTTACAAGTAGTGTCATGCCTCAGCTGGCACCCACTTCACTGCCATATAACAAAACGTTTCTCAAAATATCCGCATGATACTGAATTATATATATGATTTTAGCCTCTGAGATTTTGTTGAAAAATTAAAGTGAGTACTACTAGTCTATATGTCGTCCACAAGCTTTGAGCCCATGTCATCATAATAATGTGGTAGATCTGCGCGTTTCACACTAGCTGCGCGACCTCGTGATGATAATTATAATAATACTCATAATAATAAGAATTATAATAAGTCTGTAACTATAATAATAATATTAATAAAGAGGGTACAACTACTCGGGACGACTGGTTGCTTGGCCCTTGGATTATAAAATTTGTGCAAGGGCTCGTTACGCATAAGTTGTGATCTCCTTGGTTACTGAAAAAATACACTTAGTTGAAATATTTGCATTTTACTGTTTATAGGCCACAGGTCAAAGGACGGCAAATTGGGTGCAAATACTCGAGTTGATTGTTAGCAGTCGTGATTCGGGATGATAATCGGCAGCCTACGTAGCACCAAGCTTCTAACGGGCAAAGTCCTGTATTCATGAATGGGTCATGGAGCTTGTTGTTGTTTGAGTCTTCAGTCTTTTGACTGGTTTGATGCAGCTCTCCATGCCACCCTGTCCTGAGCTAATCGTTTCATCTCTACATAACTACCACACCCTACATCTGAGGCAATCTGTTTAACATATTCTAACCTTGGTCTACCCCTACAGTTCTTGTCCTCGACCCTTCCTTCCATAACTAAGCTTGCTATTCCTGGGTGTCTTAGTATGTGTCCTACCAACCCATCTCTTCTCTTCATTAGCAGTCGCCAGAAACATCTCTCCTCTCCCACTCGTCTTAATACCTCTATGTTTGTAACCCTATCTACCCATCTGATCTTCATCATTCTCCTGTAACACCACATTTCAAATGCTTCTATTCTCCTCTTTTCTGCTGCACCAATAGTCCAAGTTTCACTTCCATAGAGCGCCACGCTCCAGACAAAGGCTTTCAAAAATGACTTCCTAATACCTAAATCTATATTCGATGTCAGCAGATTCCTTTTTTGTAGAAAAGCTTTCTTTGCCTGAGCCAACCTACTTTTTATATCCTCTTTGCTTCGACCATCACTGGTTATTCTACTTCCTAAGTAACAGAAGTCTTCTACTTCCTTCAGCTTTTCACCTGTCAATTTGATCTCCATAGAGGTTTCTGATTTATTTCGGCTGCATTCCAGTATTTTTGTTTTACATTTATTAATTTTCATCATGAATTCTTTCTGTAAGACGGAGTCCATACCATTCAAAAACTCATTCAAATCCTCAGGCTTGTCGGCCAAGATGACTATGTCATCAGCAAATCTCAGAGTTGAAATTATTTCTCCTTGAATCTTCACTCCCACTTTACATTTTTCTCTAATTTCCTTCATTGCTTGTTCAATGTAAAGATTGAAAAGTATGGGTGATAAGTTGCAGCCTTGCCTTACACCTTTATGAATACCAGCTTCTCTCTCATGTCCTTCAACTCGAATGACTGCTGTCTGGTTTCTGTATAGATTGTATATCACCCTCCTATCCCTGTACTTTATTTCAATCGATTTCAAAATGTCAAACAATTTAGTCCAATCAACGTTATCAAAAGCCTTTTCTAAGTCTACAAAAGCCATGAACGCTCTCTTATCTTTCCTTATTTTACCTTCCAAAATCAGCCTAAGACTTAGTACAGCTTCCCTTGTTCCTACATTTCTCCTGAAACCAAACTGGTCTTCACCCAACTCCGTTTCTATCTGGCTTTCAATCCTCTTGTAAATTATCCTAGACAGGATCTTTGAAGCACGAGTAATCAAGCTGATTGTACGGTAATCTTCACATCTGTCAGCTCCCACTTTCTTTGGTATAGGGATGATTACATTCTTCTTGAAATCAGGGGGTACCTCACCTGTCTCATAAATCCTGCACACCAAGTGAAATAACCTGATCAGACCTTCATCTCCTATGCAGCGTAGCAACTCAATCGGTATATCATCTATGCCTGGTGCTTTGTTCCTGCTTAAGTCTTCCAAAGCTCTATCAAATTCTGATCTCAATATTAAATCTCCTTTCGCATCCTCATCAATTTCCTCCTCCCTTTCCATTATATGATTCTCAATCTCCTTTCCCTTATACAAACTCTCTATGTAAGCTTTCCATCTCTCAACCTTTTCTTCCCTATCTGTTAGAGGCTTTCCATTTGTGTCCTTAATATTACAGCACTTAGTCTTCTTTTCCCCAAAAGTATTCTTAATCCTTCGATAAGCTGTGTCTACTTTACCTAATTTCAGACAATTTTCTATACCTGCACATTTCTCTTTCAACCATTCTTCTTTCGCTTCCTTGCACTTCTTGTTAACCTCATTTCTCAGACGTCTGTATTCTGCTTTCCCCTTCTCATCTCTTACATTCTTGTGTTTCCGCCTTTCATCCATCAATTCTAGTATATCCTGAGTGATCCACGGTTTTCTACCTATTCTTTCTTTCCTACCAATGTTTTCTTCTGCGGATTTTGTTATTTCATTCTTCAAAAGTGCCCATTCGTCTGCAATTGAAGTTTGTTTAGGGTTTTTCATTAGTCCTTCCTTTATACTCTTCTTGAATCTTTCGTTTACATCCTTCTCTTTCAGTCTGTCTATTGCCCACCTTTTTGGCTTTTGACTTTTCTTCAGTTTCTTCAACTTTAATCTGCATTTCATTACGACCAGATTGTGGTCAGAGTTTATGTCAGCACCAGGATATGCTTTACAATCCAAAATCTGGTTTCGAATCCTCTGCTTGACCATAATGAAGTCGATTTGGTAACGCCCTGTATCTCCTGGTCTCATCCATGTGTATATTCTTCTATTGTGGTTATTGAATAAGGTGTTAGCTATGACCAACTCATGCTCGGTGCAGAATTCTACCAGCCTGCTTCCTCGATCATTCCTTTCACCTAATCCGAAATCCCCTACTATTTTCCCTTCTCTCCCTTTTCCTACCACAGCATTCCAATCTCCCATTACTATAACATTTTCATCACCCTTGATATACCTCAGAATTTCGTCTATTTCTTCGTAGACCTTTTCAACATCCTCATCATCAGCTTGACTGGTAGGCATATAGACTTGTACCACTGTGGTGCAGGTAGGTTTAGTATTGATTTTTGCTACAATAATCCGTTCACTATATTGTTCATAATATTCCACCCGCTGTCCAAGTTTCCTACTCAATATGAGGCCAACCCCTGCTTGGCCATTGTTTGATTTAGTGCTAATGACCCTATAGTCTCCTGACCAAAAGTCCTGTTCTTCCTGCCAGCGCATTTCACTAATCCCAACCAAATCCAACCTCAACCTATCCATTTCCCTTTCTAAGTTTTCTAACCTTCCACTTCCTAGCAGACTTCTAACATTCCACGCTCCGATCCGTAGAATGTCAGATTTCCTCTTTGTCACTTCTGTGATGTTAACCCCCTCTCGAGTAGTCCCCACCCGGAGATCCGAACGGGGGACTAGTTTACCTCCGGATTGAAATTTTACAAGGGAGGAGGCCATCATCACATGTAATTATGCATAGAGAGGTGCATATCCTCGGGAATAGCATACGGCTGTAGTTTCCCGTTGCTTTTAGCCGTGCAGCAGGACGCAGTGTAGCCATTATTTGGCTTATATTATCAATATCTTAACCGTCTATATGACTAGTAAAGATTTGATTTATTCTGAAAGGCTGCTACTCCCTTTCAGAATAAGTAAAGAGCAATTCTACTAAACAAAAATACTAACCTTCTACCGTACTAACAATTAAATACCAAAATTCTACTAACGAAAAAAATACTAAAGTTCCACCAACAACAAATACTACCACTAAAACAGTCTGTCACCAGGCACACTCACATGCACCCTCACACATCACAGTCTACTGAAACAATGAACTAGAACTAATAAACAATGCAACTGCTACCAGACACACTCACACACCACAGTCTAATAGAACAACGACATATATCTAATAGACAAACTAACTACCTACTTACAACTAAAACTAACTACATACGTACTGTACTGTTATTTGAATTGACAATATTTACAGTAATAATAATAATAATACTATTACATTTTTATTAAACCCGAATTTATGTAATTAAGTACAGTTCATCTTAATCAGTCGACTGTACTATACCGATAATGTAATGAGACCTATATTAGACTAGGTGTTTGCAGTATATTCAGCTATGGTAGCAAAATGCTAATTAAAAATTCTTGCGACACTTTGTGGGTCATTGATCTTGTTGGAGTCTCCTGATAATGTTATGTTATCTACTGCCAGTTTTGTATGCCTGCTTTCATTTTTTTTCCACATAGCCCTAGTTTTATTTTTAGGTTCCAGGATATAATTAACATTTGACATTCTCTTTGCTAATTTTATAACTTTGTTAAGTATGGTCTTATAGGTCTTGAAATACATGTTAAATTCATTAGAGGTTTCGTGTGAACTTTGAAAATCGTGGAGGAAACGCTTTCTTTTGCATGAAGTAATTATTCCAATAGTAAGCCATTGTTTTGATGGAGAAGAAACTTTCAGTCTGACACTCTTCAAAGGAAATGCAATCCTTTAGTTGATCATATTGAATTACTGACCAAAAATTCATAGCGCTATTGTTAATACTTCCTGAGAAAAAGGAACATTTGCCTCGAAAAAATCAAAAGTGAAGAAAAATGCTCTTCAAGATAAGTGTTACCTTAAGGTGCACCAGGCCTATAATCAGGATCACCTGGGTTGTCTTCATTTTCTCCGTCCCTCTTCTGGTTTCTTTTTAACTTTATAGCTTATTTGGAGAGAGAAAAGAAGGAGAAAGAGGATAAGAAGGAGGAGGAGAAGGAGGAGAGGGAGGAGCAGGAGAAGGGGAAAGAGAAGAAGGAGCAGGAGGAAGAGGAAATTGGAAATATGTAAGTAGGTAAATAATTTATGAAATATGTAAGTAAATAAATAAGTGAATAAATAAGCAAATAAATAAGTAAACAAATAAGAAAATAAATAATTAAATAAATAAGTAAACAAATAAATAAGAAAATAAATAAATGTGTAAATAAGCGAATAAATAAGTAAGTAAATAAGAAAATAAATAGTTAAATAAATAAATAAGTAAAAAATAAATAAGAAAATAAATAATGAATTAAATAAATAAATGTGTAAGTAAATAACTAAATAAATATGTAAGTAAATAAACAAGTAAGTAAATAAATAAGCAAATAATTAAGTAAATACATAAGTAAATAAATAAGTAAATCAATAGATAAGAAAATAAATAAGTTAATAAATAATTAAATAGATAAATACGTAAAATAAAAATAAGTAAATAAATAATTAAATAAATACATATGTAAGTAAATGAGTAAATAAATATATACGTGAATAAATAAATAAGTAAATAAATCATCATCATCATCATCTTGCACAGTTTCCAGCCACTGGCCGGGTCTGTTTGGAACACAAGCCTCTCCAACGCCTTCTGTCTTCCCACCATCTCTCAGCTTCCACCCTTGTCCAGTCTTCTCCTCTCTTCTTCACGCTTTTTTCCACCCCCTTCAGCCACCTGTCTCTCGGTCTTCCTCTCGGTCTCTTTCCTTCCCACTTCGTCTCGTGTACTCTCCTGGGTATCCTCTTCTCCTCCATTCGCTTTACATGTCCATACCAGACTTAGGTCTAGATTTCTCTATACCATCCTGCAATGGTTCCTCCTTCATTAATTCTCTGGTCCTCGCATTTCTTATTCTGTCCATCTTTGTAGCTCCAATACTGCTTCTCAAGAACCTCATCTCACTGGCCTGTATTTTGCTCTTCTCCCTTCCTTTCACACCCCAGGTCTCCGAGGCATATGTCAGGATAGGGACATAGTACGTCCGATATATGATCTTTTTGCTATTCTGAGGGACATCCTTGCTCCATAACATGCTTCTCACACTCCTCCGAAATGTTTCTGCCTGCCTCCCCCGCTCATTTATTTCTCTATCGTTTCTTTCATTATCTTGTATCAGGCTTCCCAGATACTTGAAACTCTCCACTTTCTTCAGCTGTTGCCCACCAATTGTTATTCCCGTTGTGGTTCTTTCCTTCTTCCTTGTTGTGATCACCATCTCACTCTTATTTATGCTAAATTTCATCCCATATCCTTGTATTATTCCTTCCCACACGTCCACTGTTCCTGTACCTCCTCCTCCTTGTTTCCCCAAATCATCAAATCATCTTCAAACACCATTGCTTTCATCTTTCCTTCCCCGTGCACTTCCTTGTTTCAGGCCGTTTCTCTGTTCCAACCAGTCCGATCTCTCTCCTCCCACTTTCACACAGCTCACGCTTCCCTTGTACATCTCCTTTATCCTCTTTATAGTCCATTTCTCTACTCCTCTATCCTCCAGGGACTTCCAATACTTTGTTTCTGCATACACTGTCATATGCTTTCTCAATGTCCAGGAAGGCCATCAGTAGATCTGTTCCATACTCATAGTGCTGTTCTTGTAACTGCCTTACAGCAAAAATCAAATCCACTGTGGACCTTCCTGCTCTGAAGCAATGGTGTTCTTCCCTCATACCTCCTTCTATCCTTGTCCTAATTCTCCTTTCCAAAACTTTCTCGAAGATCTTTGCACAATGACTCATCAGTGTTATTCCCCGATAGTTTCTGCAATCTGTTCTACTACCTTTCTTGAAGAACGGGACAATTATTCCTTTTTTCCAGTCCTCTGGGGTCTTCCTTTCCTTCCATGCTGTCCTCATCACTCGGTACAACCATACATGAAGCTTATTTTATCTATATTCTAACCAGGAATTCTTCATCCCAATTGAGCCAGAGAGATCAACTCACCACCAAGAGGGACTAGACCTGGTTGTAAAAATTTGTCTCATCACTCAAATATCAACATAAAATCGCTATCTCCCTACGGTCATCCGACGCATATGATTGTTGATAATGGAATGCCACATTGCATATAACATTGACTTATATATTTTATTTATGTGAAACTGTTCGAGTGAGAGAATTATTTTACACCAAAGGATGTAAAATTCTTTTCCCTGACCAGAAGGTTCTGGCGGTATTTCGATAAAATACTGTTCATTTTGCGCCCTTGCATCATTTGCCATGTTAAAGCCTGACGACGGCATACTGGCTCCAAGTGCAGCGGTAAGCGCATAAGGTTGTATAGATCTCCGCCTAATCAAATTGGACCGTGTTGATCGACTGAAAGGTGTGTAAATCTATGGTTTATACACTGTTACTGTAACCGTGGTGCATTGTGAATAATATTCACCAAGTTCACGAATCACTTTGATCGTTTCCTCATTCATTTATGGCGCCTCTCTGTAAATCAATGATTTCCAACGGAGATTACTCGTACTAACACATATCCTACCGGCAGGGTGTACACATATCATGCATTCTACTGCTATCTAGCGGCGAACTATTGTACTTCCACCAACTAACCTCTAACGACTATCGATACTAGGTCGATATGTTTCCAGCCATCGAGATTATATTGAGCTAATAATGGGCTTGTATCCAGTCCAAGTATCAGGGGGATGACAGATCATAGGGAGCGCGTGGGTCGGGTCGGGGCAGGCCCGAATAGAGTGGAGAGGGGTCAGGCAGGGCTGGTGCCGCGGGGCCCGTCCCACCCCGGGGGGCCCGGCGTCCTCGGAGAATGGGCCCGATCGGGCATTTTTTATTATTGCCTTTATGTGACTTGAATTTGCTACTGGCAATCATTTAGTGAATGCAATGAACTATCTGTGAACAATGTTACAAGGATTGAGAAATTTATGATGCCAAGTGGACAATATTTTCCTCTACAAAGCGCTTGTGGGAAGAACAACTGTCTCAAAGTTGTCAACTTAGCGACGGGGCTTTGCTATGTATTGTTCTCAGAATATACCCGAAGACAGAGAGAGCATTCCATTATTCTAAATTTCGCTTATTCGGCTTATGCACCAATCGTTCACGTAACTTTCTCATCCCTTCACTTATTTCGCCAAGGCCACGAGAGTCTGGGCTGCCCTGGTGAGTTTGGTCAGCAAGCTCAAGAGTTTCAATTTTGGAGTGTCACGTCGAGCGTAGATATTTAGAGATGATAGTGTCTGAAATGAATATATTGTCTAACTAGACGTATCATATGTCGTGCAGGCAGGTAAGTAAAATACATTTCAAAGTAGCGTCCAACCAGTAATTCACTTTATAGTTGATTTAAGGGACAGAACAGCGAGGTTATCGTTCCCTAGTAATTCACTTTCGCACTATGTGAAAAATTATCATTGCTTGCTTAATATCTTGCGAAAGGGTGGGATGATTCTGTTGTCAAACGTAGATAGAAGAATTGCATGCGAAATTGTTCATCTTCTCGTATGCTGAATTGAGAAAACAATGCTAACATTTGAATAATCTCTATGCTTAGGTGCAGTATAATAATTATTATTTTTATAACTGGTTCATTCAATACGATCGACAATCCTAGAGGTAATTAGGTTCGTGCGCAAATCATTTCTGATTAAGGGATTTTTGACAACCTATATTACTATTGGTACTAGAGTTGGGAAATGTATCCAAAGACTGAAACTAAGGTAATATTCCAGTATTTTTCTGGACTGAGTGTGTAATTAACCATGAGAAAAAAAGGCAATTAATCTAGGACACTGAACCACTCATCATTGTTTTCCAATCCTCTCATGGGACGTCAGTGGTAAGGAAAGATGACCTACCGTAGCTGTTCCGCCTCATAAAACAACAATAAGTAACGTCAGTGGTAGGGGCAGATGGCCTAGCTGTTCCGCCCCTTAAAACAACAATAAGCAACGTCAGTGGTGTGCATGGCGATGGAGAAATTAACATATTGCATGTAGGCAACCGCGCACACTTTTCTAAGACCAAATATTGAACTCTGCTTAATTTAGAAGAAACTTAAGATGAAGTATTGTCGAATAATAATATAAATACAATTTCGTTTTGAGCTGGTGCAGTGACTGTTATTATTATTGGACATTTCTACGCCGTTTAGTCCAAAGAGCAGCATCGATCTACAAAGCACTTATTTTTCAAGACGCGAAGAGATATTATCCCTTGCGAATCAAGCCCTTTCATGATACGCTTTAACGTCTCAGTACCGTTAAACATAAAATGAGTTGCTACCTGTATCTATGACTTGGAAATGACTCCGCGTCCTGACGAAGTCGCGGCAGGAATGCAGGATTCGGCTTACCGACTGCGGAGTAATTCGTAGTCTTACTCAACAGTTAATAATAGGCCTATTTGTCGTTACAGTTGTTAATTCATTTAGGGGCTTGCGACATTTAACCGGTGTACTTGGTAGCTGGTAGGTCTAGTATTACTGGCGGGCAATGAACCATTGGTTCTCGGTTGGGAATCGTTTGCATCAACTAGTACTGTAGATAGCCTATAATTCAGTATTTGCTGACGCGTTAATTTTCCGGTTTATTTCTGAAGGCCTCCACATTATTGAATGGAGTTGACTGTAAAGCAGTAGTTGTCACAAATATTAAATTATATGATTCTCAAACAGCGAACAAAATAGAAAACCAAGAAACGTGCGAATTGTGTAGACTGAAGGGGAGGTTAGTGGTAGTTGTATAATTAGAGAGGTGTATTGGCAACATTGTTGTAACTATTTGTCTTGGAGAGTAGAAACTTAGACCCTTTTGAAACTACCCACTGCTGGAAGAAAAGCAGGGTATACACTGTGCTGTGCTATGGCCTCTCTGACATGATCAATCGCATGCCGTATTCTTAGTTACCGACTGGGAAAGGTAGGAATGCGTTGCCCGTCGCGACTATCACTGTAATTACTAGGATTAAGAGTAGGGTAGGTGTCTTTGGACTTGAAATAAGGAACTATCCCGGCATTTGTCAGGAGGAAATGTGAAAACCCACACTCAGGATAGCCGCTGTCAACACCGGGATTCGAACCTCTGATCTGCAGACTTGCTGTAGACCCCCTGGTGAGCTACTCCGTGGGGTCTTACTTGAAGGTGCAAGAGCTCTCCACGGCCCTGGGTCCGGGTAGGGCCCTGTACTGGATGTTCTGCCAACCAATGAAGAATTAATTTTATTAGGCTACTATGGTTCCGTAGTTGGCAGTCACCCAACGCTCACACCAAACCGATTGCCGGGAGCTGGACTAAACTGTTTTGATTGATTTTCCTCGTGTTGTTGTTGGTTGTTTTGATTTGTTCGGTATTTTGATTATTTATTTGAATTGAATTGAGAGTCAATCATGCCACTGCAAGGGAGGAAACATTGCAAAGCACTGGGATGTAAGAATTATAATCATTGATTACAATGATAGTAAGAACAATACGGCAATTTTCATCTTCCTGGTGTTGACCATGTGTAAAACTAGTGGGCAATATGGACTGCTATCGAATAAAAATATATAGAGAATAAATGTGTGCATTTCATCTCTTGTTTGTTTTCTTGCCCATTCTCCTTTGCATTGCAATACAATTTGTGGTTTAGGGCTGCGGGGAGGGGGGTGGCAGCCGGCATGCTAGGCAAAAAGTGAGGTTATGGCAATATAGTGTGTGCATTTGGACAGTTTTCTTTATATTCATCGAATATCCCAACAATTCTGTAGAGTAGGAGAGCAATTTTTAATTGGCCTAAAGGTGAATTAAGCTCTAGAACAGCATAACTGTGTCCTTCGTGTCAAATCTATTGCCAACATTGGTATATATCGAAATGTATTATTTTCCTATCTGGACGTATATGTCAGCGCCTAGCGAAAGGCGCAGTTATGTTTGTGTTATTTTGATCAATAATCAATAACTCATCGCAGAACATACTGTTCAATTACGTGTAATAAAGGCTACATTCATATGACTTTTTACGTTTTATGTTGCCAAACTTACAAGTACAATCCTAGCCTCAGGCGGTGTTCTCTCTCGGAAATTCTATAACCTAAAGAGACGAATCTCTCATACTTACATGATCCTTGCCGAGTATGGACACAGAGTGGGCATTAGGGGGTTAAAACCCCCACCCACTGCATTAGTTGCAAGCTTCATTTTGCGGGAAGTTCCCTTACTTCAGGTATTTTCAACATATCTAGATCAAGAGTAAATCTAGATTCTTTCTGTTGCTTCATTTAGGGACTTTAGACACCGTAGTCAAAAGCCCGTGTGCCTAAATGTGTGAAATTTGCCCAGTGGTGGTAACAACAGGCAGGGAAAGATCAAATTCGAACCGAGTGCCAAATAGTATAAAAGAATGCAAATGTTCGTCCTAAGATGAGTTATTCCTTCTATCAAGGTCGTAATCTGGCGGGGTGGGGTTGATGAGGCTCTATCTCCCTCCGACTCGCATCAAGAATTGCTAGAAAAATGAGTAATCAAAACAGTGGTTAGTTTTGATGATGTTGAGTAGACTATAAGATGAGTGCCACTTCATGCCTTTCACTAGTTGTAAACCCCCGGGATGAAAGCAAAGTGGATATAACCACTGGATGATGATTATAATAAATAAAGTAATATTATAACAAGAAGTTCCGTGAAGAACTATACAGCCTACTTTTCATCCCAATGATTATTCTACAGTATATGAACCTATCTAGAATAATGACGAAATTAAGTTGGTAATATCGAAATATCTAAATAGTTCAAAATATACCTGGTATAATGTAGCCTAATAGAGCACTACAGTTGGCAGCCCTGGTGACTGAATATATTCTTAGTTCCATGTCTTAAGGTACAGAATACAAAATTTGGTTGAAGTCCAATGGACGTTACATGCAGTTAGACACTGGATCTATCAGCACGCGTAAAAGCATGTTGCCAACAATACCATGCGTGTGCTGGTCAGAAAAAATCTGAAATATTATGATATCTTGTTGTGCCAATTTTGGATGAAATCCATTTGTTAGTATAGAAGTTACATGTATTTTAAAATTGGACATAACAACAGGCATAGAATCATGTTGGCAGCACTGTCTTGTATTAATCACTCCAAATTAATCTAGAATGTCAGGTGCTATACGTGTGCAAAGTATAGAGCTGTTGGCTTGCATACTTTCTGATTATATCGATATTAGGGTAAAAAATATAGACAGCATTTATTAACAGTTGGCAGCCCTGATTGCTCTTAACAATACTTATAGTCATATCTGTTATGGTACACATAGCACATACGAAATTTGGTTGAAATCCAACTGATAGTATAGAAGTTACATGAATTTAAAAATTGGTACTATCAGGAGGCTTATAATCATGTTGGTAGAACTGGCGTATATAAGTTACTCCAAATTAATCTAAAATGTCAGAATATACGTGTGCATAGTTTAAAGCTGTTGGCTTGCATACTTTCTGATATATTGGTATTTGGATAAAAACAATAAAAATAGAGAGATCAATTATTAACAGTTGGCAGCCCTGGTGGCCCTTAAGAATACGGTAAGTCATATCTGTATATGTACAGATATTACATACAAAATTTGGTTGAAATCCAATTGATAGTGTAGATGTTATATGCATTTAAACATTGGACTTATCAGAAGGCTTAAAATTATTTTGGCAACACTGTCATGGTTGGCCTCCTGGAAATTAAACTGAAATAGTATTATCTACATGTGTGCCAATTTTGGAATAGCTCCCATGCATACCTTGCAAGATATCCAACATGGAGCTCAAATTTCTAGTGCGTTTTTTCAGCAATTGGTAGCACTGACATCATTTTCAAATATGGTCGTGAGATATTCCAGTACACATCTTTACCGATACTAAATTTGGTTTTGATTGCTGCAGCCGTTTAGGAGTCGATAGGGGGACACACACACACAGCCAGACAGACAGACAGACACACATTTTCCCGGATCGATCTCATAAGTCTACTTTTTCCTCAATTTTGCAAAATGTGAAAAGTAGGCTAAAAATAATATAATAATGTATCAATTCGTACTTAATGTCTCGGAATGTTAAACTGGATGGTGTTGAGTGGCTCATTGTCAGTCAGCTGAAACAAGGACATTTCAAAGAGAATCAGAAAGTACTTCTAACTTTTCTAACCACTTTGTTAATAATTGAAGACCACTGTTCAATACTCCTACGTTAAGTTGCGGAGCTATTTCTTCATTGTTGGTGTACAAACTATTAATTTATACTTTTCAGTCGGTCAACACGCTATTTGTCTAATTTTATTATTTGCAGAAACTAAATGTTTCGCTTAAATTTCCTCCCTTATCAGTGAATAATACTAATACATGTACATTTTTCTGGAATAGTGTGTTATACATATAGTTACCGTTCTAATCAAATTGGGCCGTGTTGACCAACTGATAAGTATAAACTAATAATCTACGGTATGCTATGTTACTGTAACCGTGGCGTAATGAGAATAATATTCACCAAGTTCACAGATCACAATGTTCATTTCCCCATTTATTTATGGCGAATCTCTGTTGATCATTGATTTCCAGGGGGATGACAGATGAGGGGGAGCGCGTGGGTCGGGTTAAGGCCCTGTACTGGATGTTCTGCCAACCAATGAAGAATTAATTTTAGCACTAAGGTTCCGTAGTTGGCACTCATGAACGCTCACATCAAACCGACTGGCGGAAGCGGGAATGGTCTGTTTTGATTGCTTTTACTCGTGGTGTTGTTTTGATTTGTTCAGTATTTTGATTATTTATTTGAATTTAATTGAGAGTCAATCATGCCAATGCAAGGGAGGAAAAATTGCCAAGCACCGGGATGTGACAATTATAATGATAGTAAGAACAATACGACAATTTTCATCTGCCTGGTGTTGACCATGTGTAAAACTAGTGGGCAATATGGACTACTCTCGAATAAAAATATATAGAGAATAAATGTGTGCATTTCATCTCTTGTTTGTTTTCTTACCAATTCTCCTTTGCATTGCAGTCAAGTTTGTGGTTTAGGTCTACGGGGAGGGGTGGGGGGCAGCCGGCATGCCAGGCAAAAAGTGAGGTTATGGCAATATAATGCGAGCATTTGGACAGTTTTCTTTATATTCATCGAATATCCCAACAATTCTGTAGAGTAGGAGAGCATTTGTAATTAGCCTAAAGGTGAATTAAGCTCTAGAACGGCATAACTGTGTCCTTAGTAACAAATCTATTGCCAACATTTGTATATATCAAAATGTATTATTTTCCCATCTGGACGTATATTTCAGCGCCTAGCGAAAGGCGCAGTTATGTTTGTTATTATGTTTTGAATAAAGCACATTATAGCTATTATGTTTTGAATAACGGATATTATAGCACTTTAATATGCACACACATCTGAATCTACATCTTAACACAATGAACAAATTACAACTAACATTGTCACTGAGTAAAAGCATATATACACTCCGACCAAGTTCCATAGAGGACATAAACTAGATACATAATAGTCTCCCCCACTTATATAAAAACAAATAAAAGGAACTATTCATATTCATTTGGGCACATAGTCTTGCAGATACTGAGGAGGTCGCCTGTCTCTGGCTGATCTTCTTAAATAATTATCAGCAGGTGGTGGAAGGCTGTTTCGATCAGGGCGTTCAAGTGGTTGCAGGATGGTCTGCCTTGTATCATCTGAAGTGTGGGTTGCATGAGGAATATCCTCATTTTCTAGTCTTGACTGGGCTGGTGTTGGTATGTTTGGAACACCACGCACTGGAGGATTTGTTGGAGCAAAAGTGACATGCTTATCTTTCTTTGGCACGAGAGTCGATAATAACTGGTCTACATGCCGCTTTAAAATTCGTCCCGAATCCAATTTCACATCATAGTGACGCTGGCCGAGTTTAGTTTGTATAACACCAAACTGCCAAATATCACGGTTTTTCTGGTGAATCCGGACTTGCACTCTCTCTCCCACTTTGAAAGAGCGAACAGGGGGTGAGACACTGGATGTAGTCAAGCTCTTTTGGTTTGGAAGTAGAGCATCCAACCGGATACGTAGCCGACGTTTCAAATATAGTTCAGCTGGAGACTGTCCACATGCCAATGGCGTTGCTCTGTATTGAAACAAGATGTTCTGTAACTTAGTCGATAATGGTGCCGGGTCATTTACAGCAGCACGAAGTCGCCTCTTCAAAGTTTGGATGTTTCTCTCGGCTAGCCCATTGGTTGCTGGGTGCCCTGGTGCAATATATTTCTGAAAAATCCCTCTCTCCTTGCAATAGGATCTGAATACATCACTCGTGAAGATAGTGGCATTATCTGACACAAGGACATTCGGGTACCCATGTACGGTAAAGATATTGTCAAGCAGACTGATAGTAGTTGCAGTGGATGGAGCGTCTTTCACCATTCGTACTTCGACCCACTTGGATTTCGCGTCAGCACACATCAAGAAATGGTGGTTATCAAATGGCCCCGCATAGTCAATGTGTATGCGTTCCCAATTTTCTTCTGGTTCATCCCAGGGGTGTATTGGAGCTTTTGGTGGATTTGAACGAGTCTGCGCGCACTCTTCACAAGATTTGATAAGCTTCTCAATGTCTTTGTCTAATTTCGGCCAGTAGACATATCGTCTTGCTAACTGTTTTGTTTTCACAATGCCGAGGTGTGTTAAATGTAACTCTTCCAAAAATTTTATTTGTAGTTTCTTTGGGATAACAATTCGGTCTTGACGGAATAGAATACCATTTTCAACTGTATATGGTTCATTCAAGGATTGAGTTTGAAGACGTTGCAGGGTGGCACTAAGTTCTGGGTCTAACATAGTCTCATCACGGATAGTTTCGTACGTAATGGCTTCACTTGACACTTGAAGAATCGTTTCAGCACAGAGTTGTGAAACTTCTGCATTTATTGATGTTTCAATGTTTGGCGAGGTAGATGCAACAGGGGCTCGGGATAGGCAATCAACATTTTCGTTATCTTTCCCTTTTTTCACTCTTACCGTGTAGTCAAACCCGGAGAGAAACGATGCATATCTTAGGAGCCTTGCGGATGTCATTTGTGGCAGGCCCTTGTTCTGATGAAAAATACGAGACAGAGGTTCATTGTCTGTCACAAGAATGA
Organism: Meconema thalassinum; assembly: GCA_946902985.2. Lineage (NCBI taxonomy): Eukaryota > Metazoa > Arthropoda > Insecta > Orthoptera > Tettigoniidae > Meconema > Meconema thalassinum. The sequence continues at coordinate 277,350,990 of OX336389.2, read as the reverse complement.
AATTTCTTGCAAAAATATAGTTGTAGAAGTGTGTTGTGGCGAAAATTATTGCCAGCGCTTCCCGGTCAAGCTGACTGTAATTACATTCTGCTGGTGTTAGGGCACGAGATTCATAGGCGATGGGTCTTTCTTGGCCATCCATCTCAGGACTTAATACTGCTCCAACACCAGTAGGACTGGCATCGGTTGACCAGATGATAGGCAGTGATGGGTTGAATGGGGGTAAGGACACGTTCACTACATAACTCGGACTTGAGATTCAATAAGGAAACCTGCTTCACAGGCTGCAGACCAGAAAAACCGTTCACCTTTCCGCAATAACTGCCGTAATGGGTGGGACTTCGTTGAAAAATTAGAAATGAACTTTGCATAATAAGTCACCATACCAAGGAAGCGTCTCACTTCTTCATTGTTTTTAGGGCGTGGCATTTGTGACACAGCTTGAACTTTCTCTGGTGACTTGCGGATCTCATTATATGATACAATATGCCCTAGGTAGTCTATGTTTTCCTTAAAAAATGAGCATTTGCTTTTGTTCAAATGCAGATTATTTTTTGAAAGCCGTTCTAGACAGGCTATTGAGTTCTTGGTGCACTCCTCCTTCGTTGTACCATGTATTATGATGTCGTCAAAATAAGCTTCAGCTTTTGAAAGACCATGAAGGATCTGTGATAATATCCTATTAAATTCTGAGGGGGCAGTTTTGATGCCAAAACTCAGTCGGTGCATCCTGAAGGTTCCTTTGTGAGTGGATATAGCTTGAATCATACTACCTTCTTCATCAACCTTCAGATGTAGATATGCCTTGTATAAGTCTAACTTGCAGAAAAAATTTGAGTTTCTAAGACTATGTAGAACATCATTAACTGGTCTTATGGGATGGTTTGCAGAAATCAACCTTGAATTTACTCCACATTTGTAGTCAACACATAACCTAACTCCCCCATCCGGTTTTGGGATAACAACAAGAGGCGATCCCCATTCACTTAAAGCTGTGGGAGAAGTAACTCCTTCTGATTCCAATGAAGCGAGTTCCTTTTCAACGCGTTCCCGAAGAGCAAAAGGGACATCACGTTCACGATTGAAGACAGGTTTCACCCCCTCTCTGAGTTGCAGTTTTACTTCAATATTGGGAACGCATCCAATTTTTTCTTCAAAGATTGTACTATACTGATGTAAAATATCCTGAATTGACTGCACTGAGTTGACAGATTCAGTGTGAAGTGATTGATTTGTGTCATTGTCAATTTCCTTCTGATCAATGCCGAGGCCCCTGATCCAAACACGACCAAGCAATGCGGCATGACCTTGCGGAACTACAAAACGATCTGCAACAATTTCTGTTCCTTTGTATGATACTGTGACAACAATTTTTCCTCTGGGTTCGATAACATGATCAGAATATGATCGAAAACAGACATTTGTTGGCTGCAATGGCAAACCAAGACCCAAGGTTGAACATTTGTTCTCTGGGATGAGTGAATATTTTGCTCCCGTGTCGACTTCAAATCTTTGTGATTTATTGTTGAGTTTAACAGTGATAAAATATTTATCTGATTCTTGTCCTACTTCAAAGAGATCTTCGATGCATTCCAGTTGTCCTATCCCGAAATTGGTTTCAGGGTGGTCATGCAAGTTGGCATCTATGTTCTCAGTTGCAATGTTGTGTGTATTTGACTGTTGAAGAAGTGTAGTGATACAAACTTTTGCAACATGTCCCACTTTCCTACATGACCTACATTTAAGAGAGTTTCTGTTTGTGCGACAATCTCTTGACCTGTGGTTTGAATTTCCTCAATTCAGGCATAATCCATCAATACCTAGTGCTCTATAATTGACAGAACTACGGTGGCTATAGCCTTCTTCAGGAGATCATCAAATTTCGTGTCATTAGACTGGAGAAGTTTCTGTCTGATCCAATTATCTCGCAAGCCACGTATAAATTGTGCACGAAGAAAAACATCCGCGATTGAAATTCTGGCGTCACATGTACACTGAATATAAAAGTCACAGTCTAGTAAGTGGCTTCTAAGAGTGGCAACAAATCCTGCAATATTTTGACTTTCTTTTTGATTGACGTTCAAAAAATAGTGTTGGGAAACTACGGTTGAGACTTGAGGTGACAGTATTTGCTTGAAATGCTTTACAAGGTCATTATAACCGAGAGACTTGATTGGTTTATCAGGGCCTAAAAATGCAGAGAGATTGTTATAATGAATTGCCCCTATTGATGTACACAAGAGTTGAGCTTTCTTTGTTGGATCGGTGGCTTTGTTGAAGTTTGCGTAATTTTCAAATCGTTCTAAATACGACACAAATTTTTCCTTTTCAGAATCAAAATTTTCAAAAGGTGTGATGTTAGTGGCTTGTGGGGTTGTGACGGGCTGGTGAGCTTGATACCTCTCAAGTAACTTCTCTTGAGAATCAGTAAAAATGTTCAGTAATTGTTGAAACTGATTTGCGTCCATCTTGACGGAACTTCGAAATAATTCTAAAAATCACAGTTCAAATATAATAAAATGTTTCAAGATAACAGATTTAAAACACACTGGGTAGTGATCGATGACCGAATATTGTCCTGGGCTTGAGAAGAAAAAAAAAACATTGCATATCCTCAAAGTTCGAACTGCGATAAATATTATTTTGAATATGTGGCATGCAGGCACACGTAGCTGAATATACGATGAGTAGCTTAGGATCGTTTACAAGTACTCTGTGTACATTTCATGTCGATTTGCCTGATTCTTGATTTTACTCACGTGGCCGTTGAAACAGACGACGTAAATACCGTACTTCATTAATGTAGGCTATATCTGTACCGCAGAATCAAGTCCCAATTCCTCGTCGCCAACTATTATGTTTTGAATAAAGCACATTATAGCTATTATGTTTTGAATAACGGATATTATAGCACTTTAATATGCACACACATCTGAATCTACATCTTAACACGATAAACAAATTACAGCTAACATTGTCACAGAGTAAAAGCATATATACACTTGCTTGATCAATAATCAATAACTCATCGCAGAACATACTGTTCAATTACGTGTAATAAAGGCTACATTCATATTGAACCCGCTGAGCTATGGTTCATGTGATATTTTTATGACAGAGCATTTATGATGGGATGGTGTACTTTTGAACACACCCGGGAAGCCACGTGAAGCTGAGAGATCACGCGATACTTTTTGAAGTAGCGGTGAATCGCACTTTTGACTTTGGTGAAAACTGCTAATTATTCATCTGAGGTCTTATTAATTAATTTTTATCTTTCCACAAGACTCAGAATATTCCATTTCGTCATGCTGCATTATTAAAACATTTTGGAGAATGTTTATTTTTATTTTAGGTAAGGTAATACCCTTGCAGATACGCAAAAGGAATGTAAGTAGTCGCTCAACGATTTCGTTTTGACGACCTACTTTCTAGAGACACCCAGTGCCTGGCACTGCGTCTGGAGAATCCGCCTTGTGTAGGCGTGGAATTACATTTGTCCTACGAGACGTAGAAGAATATCCGCTGTTGAGCGTTAAAAGTGATTATAAGGTGCCATCGAGCACGCTAATACTATTATTCACTGTTGTTGAAGCCCAGTGAACTAAAGAAGAAGTTTGGGAAATAATTATTGGCAAGTATAGTGTATTGCACAACATTGCCGTAACACCACATTTTACCCACGCGTATGTGGAGGGCAGATGCCTAGTGGAAATATACAGGTAATAGTGTTACAATTATCCTGAATAAGTGTGATTATAATTGTATGAGATATTTAAATTGCCAAAGTGAAAGTTTCATTTTAAAAACGTCGTATAATTCACGGATGCTGCGTGATACAAAAGTAGCGTCACTAGCACGTGCAGAATTGTAAAACAGTGTTAGCTCACATGCTAATCCACATCTACGAGATTAAGGCTGTGTCGTATTTTATAATTGAGGCCTATAACATTCACGACAAACATTATAATTTTGAAAGTGAGAGGATGAATTGTTACGCAACTTATTTCACTACCCACGTGATTGGACTTTTCTTCACCATGGTTGAAGCAGTCACCATGGGCTAATACCATCCCGGTATGAGGGTGACGTTTCTACAGGAACCAGCATGATGGTGGAACTTCCAGGACGATGAACGAGAAGGAAGGAGCCAAAAATGCTATTTCCAGGCATGTCCACGAAGATGTCGACAGGGACAAATCCAACCCTGGTCTTTGGAGGAGTCCAGATGGGAATCCTGATGAGGAGGATACCGATCCAGAGAGCCAGAGAGGATTTTGTACAACCCTTGTTGTGGAATAGAGGGCTGAGTGAGAGCTCCTCCATTTCGTGAGTTTTTGTCACACCCCTTCCTTGTTCTAGTTTCTGGTGGTATAGTAGATTTAATGTAGTTTGTGAACCAACCGCACTCAGTGTCAGCCATTTTTCTAGGTAGGGATGTAACTAGATTAGTTAGATGTCATTTATTTCAGTTTAGAGTGAGACACCCTTGGGGTCAGACATTTTGGTCAGCCCTGGTGCAGCCTGATGAACGTCGTAGAACGTCAATGCCTACCTTTTGCTGAACCTGACCGTAGTCATTTTGAGGCTATTTTGTTCAACCCTACTTGGGGTAATTTTCAAGTCTTTGCTGACTTTAGTTATGGCAATCAGATGCCATGGTTATTAATTAACTGCATCCTTTGCAGCCATCCTTCGTTACACCCCTGACTGTCGTTAGAACGGTCGTATCATTTAGGTAGTCGACTGTAACTACCAGTTTTGTAAATGCATTATATTTCATTTTGAATAAGCTCAGATAGCTATGCTTGGTCATGTTTGAACCTAACAACTAGAAGGAATGTTTCGTTGCCTAGAATCGAACTCAGTTCTCAACGTATCATTAAGCGGATCATTGTAGTGAATCTGCGCCACAATTATCATTTTTGCTTGTGTCATGTGAGACACGTTTTTATTTGATGTACTATCAACTACTGAATTGTATTTTAAAGCAAAGAGCTTCAGTTATTGTAAGATTACTTCCATTTAGACGTCTTTGGTATAAAGACGGAATTGTATTGTTATATTCAGATTTATTGCGTGTGTTTTATGCACGGACTCTTTAGAGGTCCGTAACCTATGGTAAAGTTTTTTATGAACTGGCCAGGTGTAGGGTTTTATATTGATTAAATCGCCGGCCTTGAATAAACTGGTTATGTAACCCAGTGACCTGAAAGCACGCCTGCTTCATTGTGAGACAAAACTACTATTGACAAGGACAGAGTACGATTTGTATTCGCTCTTCCTTTCATTGCTATTTTGCTTATGGAAATCAGTTTCCACTCTTGTATTTGATCACATGTTTTATAGTTGGTTTTTTGTTAGTTAAACGCTCTGTTGCGTGTACTGTCGTTTGACAGGTACAGTTATGTCAGGTTTCCTATAGTATGGTGAAGGCTACCCTGTTATAGCAGGATGTTATTGTATGAAGGTATTTTGTGTATGCCTTGTCCGGGACTGATCCCGTTGACTAGATGTTATTGGAAGGTAACTGTTGTGTACAGGCCTATCCCAGAGTTATTGAACGCGAGCTTAGCGCCGCTGGTAACCCGTGTTATTTTGTGTCCGAGTTGTTGTACTCGTTGATTATATTCCGACTGTTGAGTCGAGGCTTTTTGGTGGAGAATGATCTCAGTGGAGACACTCCGTGCCCAGGCTATTGTCAATGTTATTCGCCATAAACCTACGATAAACCTATAAACCGACATCTTAATAATAAGACGCATAACTGTTGTAAAACAAGGCTAACTAACGATTCTTTCTATCTAACTTTGTTCTTTGCATTCTGGAACTGCTAACATAGCCGTGCAGTTGAAGATAATTTCCTTGTGGGGAAATGACTAGGACAGTTGACATTTTTGTAGCGACCTGAAGCATGCGCGAACCTAGAGTTCGTAGCTTGTGGAGCTCAGGCCATGCGATGTCAGACGTGGTCTCAACTACGCATTCGTCACCGTAATTATACACATTAGATGACTATGGCTTACAAAGAGTAAACCAAGGTGCAGGCAGGAATTTTTAATAAAACTACTGTGTCTATTTCATTACTTATTTATGATGTCAAGTGTATAAATCCTACATGTTACCTTATTGTGTGCTGTTAGCACATAGTTATTAAGCATAATTAAATTGTTTGTTTTTCATGGCTGTACACTTAGCTTTTGGATGTAATTGTTTTCTTTTACGGACGTCACCGCCGTAAATTTTGTTAATTGATAGGACTTAGCTAGATGAATTAACGTTAAATGTAAATGTCGAAATGGTACCATCCTAACTTCGATTTGTTTTGCTACCCTGTTAAATGTAAATTCAGATATTAGCTTGATCTTGTAACTTGAACTAGGGACTTGCGTTGTACCATATTCCTAGCGTTGCTGTTGTTGCTTTATTTTTGTGAGTTAGATCTTTCGCGAGGGTTTTCCGTGTCTTCTCAGGTAGGGAACTGCTCTTTATTTTTGTTTATTTATTGGTTTGCGGACTAGCCGATTATAACCCTCCGAACTAGGCTAGGGGCTTGTGAATTTTAATAATTTTTCACGGTGTTTTACATAAGTCTGGATGTTTATTTTCTCAGTCTAGTTTTTAAGGTGAACCTTTCCTTAGGCGGTCTATGACCATCGTCACCATGTACCACGATCCCAGTGGACTACGGACTCTCGTGCCGCTTTAGCCTTTATGGAAGGTCACCTGATCCTCACGGTAATTTTATTCGATTTATGGGACGTTAGGAAAGTCATCGTGGTTGTTGACTCGACTAAACGGTCACAATATGGCTTTTTACTTTTTATTTTGCCAGACTTGCAAGTACAATCCGTAGTCTCAGGCGATTTTCTCTCTCGGAAATTATATAACCAAAAGTGACGAATCTCTTATACTTACATGACCCTTGATTGATTTCAACTGATGGTTACTCGTACTACCATCTACCGACAGAGTGCACACATGTCATGCATCCGTGTGCTATCTAACGGTGAATTATGATACCTCTTTTCACAAACACCTAACGGCTATCGACACGACGTCGATATATTTTAAGCCATCGATATTGAATTGTGCTGATGCACTTGTTTCCAGTCCACTGGTGCCAAGGGAACGAACTTAGAACTATTGATATATTCCTTTTCAAAACCATCAAGTAGGCCAAAGTGCAAATTATTTTCTTGGAGACAAATACCAACTACAAAAATTTTCATTTTTGTGAGTAATATCGTTGCTTTGCGAACGATTTCGTACAAATTGCCGTTTTTCGTTTTAAAACCACCAAATATATGCTATGTATTGAGCCCGTTAGAGGAGGTATTTCGGGTACCATCCACCGAAAAGATGGCACTTCGAAAGACCCCGTCCTTCGAACCCAAACTCCTGAGGATCGGGCGTATTTCTTTGTAGGCTTGCTCAGCACGAGGGGCTTGATCCAGGGGATCTGGGTCATTGGGCACGGAAACAGTCAAAGACGCCCAAAGAAATACATCCGAAAAATACCAAAGCTAACAATAAAAAGAGATCCAGTCTTAAGTTAGATTCGTGAATAATTTATTCAAGTAAGACCCCTATCTATTTCCGAGAGTCGAAATCGGCTAATCCGCTAATCTAAATACAATCATGAGTCGTCCCTAGTATGACGTTAATGACCCCCGCGAAATCCTAGTTACATGAAAAGAATAGCAAAGCAAACTAGGCGCGTGGTACATGAATGATTAACGCGTAGCAAATTTACAAATAAATGACTCGGCAGAATTTACATTTAACAGCTAGCAAGTACATTCCCTAGGTTAGGATGGTACCACATGAAAATGAAAATCCACAGCCTGCTTCCAGTCTCCGACCGGGTCAGGATTGGAATGAATGAAGCCCCCAATTAGCTGCGAGGATATGAACTGTGCCGGCTGCCGAAGCCTGTCTCACTCCTCTGGGGCAATGATGAAATGAATGACAGATGAAATGAAATGATAGTGGAGAGTGTTGCTGGAATGAAATTTTGACAGGGAAAACCGGAGTACCCGGAGAAAAACCTGTCTGCCTCCGTTTTGTCCAGCACAGATCTCACATGGAGTGACCGGGATTTTAACCACGGACCCAGCGGTGAGAGGCCGGCGTGCTGCCGCCTAAGCCACGGAGGCTCACTTAGGATGGTACCACATCCACATTTAAATTACATTTAAATTTTATCTAATGCCTATGTGAACGAAAGTATTGCGACGAGACGCGTCGCAAACAAATGCCTATTACCAAAGCTAATGATAGTTTGACCACTAACTATAAAAAAAAACATTGCATAAACACTCTTATGTCTAGTAAGGAAACAATGGGATAAATACACGGGAATAAAGTAAACACTCTTATGCCAGCCTACCTTCGCGAATTGACATACTGTTTGTAGTCAATCGTCATCTCAGGCATGCCAGTTACGTTAGCAAAGCGCAATTACAATTGCGTCTTACAAGCTTTAGATCATGCGGGCCGCAAGTTACTGACTATCGGTCCCGGAAATCCAATGTCGTCGATACAAGTAGTGTCAGCTCATTTAATGTCATTTCCCCATGGAAATGGATTGAAGTCACGGTGTCGCTAACGACAAGCAAATGGTTGCAAAATTATAGCTGTACATTATTTATAATAATTAATTAATCCGTTGGTTTAAGATAATTATGCTCTTGATTTAGGTTGTAGGTTTAAATGTTGTTTAGTTAGTTGTATTAAAGACATGAGTCGTAGGCTGCAATAGGTGATCTCACTGGAGATTCACTCAAATACATTGACTTCAACAGGTCATACAATAACACAGGTTAGCGCGTCTTACACCAACTGTGCGCGGTGCATCGGTCGTCTTAGCATAGCTCAAGAACGCCGGAATAAACCAAGGGTAAGGCGAACATTCATTCCGTCCTGCCAAATACCGAATAATGTGTTCATAGACACAACAATTACACTGGCTAGCCTAATTTATACATTGCTGGGTCAATTAACATGATATTTTAAACCTTTCTACAACGCGCCAGGCGATACAAAGTCGTCGGCTAAAACATTTAAGGAATTCGCATAAGCGTGTGTTCCGTTTCATCATAATAATAACAGGTGTTGATAGCTCCCAAAGCTGCTCTCAAAGCATGGTTATAAATACCTGTGACCTTCAAAATTCCTAGGCTTGTGACATAATGTAACACACACAAAAAAAGTCAATAAAGTCGTCTCTCTTTTGTTTCTCGGTAAACCGGTTATCAGCTGTGCGCAAGCAAGTCTGGCCGCTTCGCATGCAGCTTGTAGCATGGCAAAGAATAGTGCTTTTAAAATGATCATTTTATAATCTTGTAGGAGCATGAATTAAAGTCCTCTAGTGCTCTACAGATTATCTAACAATGTCTCATCACTTCCCTGATAGTGTTTCTTGGGATTACATTCCCTTTAAAAAGATATAATGTAGAATAATGTTCAAAGAGTAGAAATTTTAAGACATAACACTTGTGCATCCTGACTGCACTGATATCCGAAGATATGTCACTCGTTCAATGTACATGTAGGATATGATAGGTGTGGTTTAGCATTCTCCACAACAAAATTAAACATCTCACCTCTGCTGTGATGTTTTAAAATGATACGAGATTAGTTAACTCCTCAGCTTAACAGTATACGGGTTCGTTCCTCTCGAACTTCATGTGGTAAAGTGTACTTACACAAAAATGATAAATAAAGAGTACAAAAACGTTGCGGCAACGGTCGGCCGAAAAATGATACGAGAATAAGGTCTCAAATTAAATAAGGGACCTAACTCTGGGGTGTCCCCTAACTTTCACAGAAGTCTACATTTCCTGTAGCTGAAGATGTCATTTACCTTGACATAAAATACTCTGGAATACATGAGAATCGCACCGGCCATAAAATACACGGACTTATGGTGTCTAACAGAAATATTGTCCCAGTACTAAAGAAGAAAAGTACACACACATCCTACCTCAGTGGTCAACTATCGTTACGTTTCGGCTCAAAAATATAATGCAATAACTACTACCTCAGTCTGGACAAACTTCGTACAAGGTTTACATGACTCACGGTTACTTTATGTGGTAGATCACCTTCCAGAACTCCCATTGGAAGGGGTTAAATGCTTCCAAGGATCCAAGCATTATTATAATGGACAAGGCTATGGATTTAAGCCTGTCCTCGTGGTCCTCTGTCAGCAAACCGAACTTGGTTTGTACGTAGTAGTGTCGGCTGGACAATTCCATGGTGTTGGCGTATTTCGTTGGTGTTACCCTCACATAGTAGATTACTCCTTCAAGACGATCTCACAGTATAGTCGCAGAAATGTAAACACGTGGTGCATAATGGTAATCATCGTGGTCAAAAAAAATATTCACTGATTCTAATTAACGAGTAGGGTAAAATGCTCACTGGCTCTAATATTTTCAGGTTATTCAAATGCTCTGTTTTACCTGCCACAGATTCTAATTTACCAGCACGTGGTAAATCACTCACAGATTTTACAAAGTTGAAATCACTAAGAATCTGGACAATCACTGTCGCGTACAAGCAATAATTAGGTTTATCATGATTAAATTGTAATTGGCACACACTGGGCTACACGACGTTGTCGTCAAATTAATATTTCACTTTATAGGAAAATGTTACCCTCGTCTGCCTTCAGACGGTCCTCGTGGTTAGTGAAAAATTGAAGTATTCACACAATCAAATTTATACTTTCACTATTACGTTGCACTGGCTTCACTAAGCCTAAAATAATACTGTTCGTTGCTTGAATTGTAGAAATTAGCTCGATGGCTGAAGATTAATGTCTTCCCAAATGTGGGGTCTTCGTACGCCTATAATGGCCTTCGTCTATTAGACGGACAATCGACACAAGGGTCCAGTCTCAACGGACTATCACAACGGTGTGGTTCGTGCATAGCACGGCTTTCTGATTCCAAGGAAGTAGCCTAGTCAAAACAGTGACTACTTTCATAAGCCCCCGCATGTCTGCGGTGAAAAATACCTTTACCTAAAATAGATTTGCCATCTCCAAAAGACATAGAAAATGGCAAATTAAGCAAAATTAAATGTTTCAAGCTCCTGAGATATGTGGCATAAAAATAGTGAGTAATATCTCTCTAGGAGGAAAATAAGCTGTCCTCTCCGAAGTCAAAAGAGTGGATTATTCATGAGGAAGCTTGAGGGTGTGTTCTACAGAACTGAGCAGGGAAAGTAGATATGCTCTCAAAGAAATATTTGATGCATGAGCCTGGGCGGGCTCAGTATTTCATTGGAGACACAAACATATAGCAGAATAAGCATGCATAGGCTATTACAATAATTTCCACTTTCTCAAGTAATACTGTTGGTTTCTGTGCGATATAGTAAGCAAAGCCTAGGTATGGTATTTCTATATTCGTGTTACAGAATTGCCAGATCGCAATATAGCCTAAGGCGGCCTTTTATCTAGACACGTTTCTAAACAAGACGGGCCGATATATTTACTGCATGATCCTTGGTGGACACACAGTGGGTATTAGGGTATATAGTCGCTTTTCCTCCGACTCAATTAACTGCATGTTTTATTTATATGGTAGTCACTTAACTTCTGCATTTTATACAAATGCACTTACTCAAGATAAAGAGCGAAATAATGTATTGCTGTTGCTTCATTAAGAGACTTGACATACAGTGACCATTATCCCACGTACCTAATGTGAGAAATCAGTCCAGTAGCGCAGGTACGGGGAGGGGAGGTCAATCCTCAGCGTACTGCGAAATAATTGGAAAGAAGGAATTTCGTTGATATTACCCTGACGTCATTTCTCTCTTGTTACGTACATCAACCTAGGGGTTTACAAGTAGTGTCATGCCTCAGCTGGCACCCACTTCACTGCCATATAACAAAATGTTTCTCAAAATATCCGCATGATACTGAATTATATATATGATTTTAGCCTCTGAGATTTTGTTGAAAAATTAAAGTGGATACTACAAGTCTATATGTTGTTCACTAGCTTTGAGCCCATGTCATCACAATAATGAGGTAGATCTGCGCGTTTCACACTAGCTGCGCGACCTCGTGATGATAACTATAATAATACTAATAATAATAAGAATAATAATAAGTCTGTAACTATAATAATAATATTAATAAAGAGAGTACAACTACTCGGGACGACTAGTTGCTTGACCCTTGGATTATAAAATTTGTGCAAGGGCTCGTTACGCATAAGTTGTGATCTCCTTGGTTACTGAAAAAATACACTTAGTTGAAATATTTGCATTTTACTGTTTATAGGCCACAGGTCAAGGGACGGTAAATTGGGTGCAAATACTCGAGTTGATTGTTAGCAGTCGTGATTCGGGATGATAATCGGCAGCCTACGTAGCACCAAGCTTCTAACGGGCAAAGTCCTGTATTCATGAATGGGTCATGGAGCTTATTTTATTTATATTCTAACCAGGAATTCTTCATCCCAATTGAGCCAGCGAGATCAACTCACCACCAAGATGGACTAGACCTGGTTGTAAAAATTTGTCGCATCACAGAAACATCAAATCGCTATCTCCCTACGGTACTTAAATCACATTTGTCATCCGACGCATATGATTGTTGATAATGGAATGCCAAATTGCACATAACATTGACTTATATATTTTACTAGCAGTAGTGCCCGGCTTCGCCCGGTGGATTTATTTGTTTTATGGATGATAATGAATACTACTACAGAGCTGGCACATGATACTTAAACTAACAGAAACCAATATTTTAAAAATATACCTTTTTGTGGAGGTGGTTGTGGTGGTGGTGGTAGTGGTGGCTGTAGTGGGAGTGATAAGTAGTACAGTATAATGGACGTAACATTCAGGTCAATATCCCGTAATGATAATTATGAATATGGAAACAGCTATTTACTAACTACAGCACTGACACATGTAATTTACAAACAATTTTACCAAAAAAAATAAAAATAGAAATAGCAGTAAGTGAAATAAAAGACACTGCCTAGGGCCTATATCTCATTGGCTGTTAAAAATTTGGGGGCTGCGTGGCGCAGACGGTAGAGGCGCTGAGCTTCTAACTGAAAGAGAGTGGGCTCGATCCCCACCCAGGTAGTGGATTTTAGAAACACAACTACCACTTTCGGAAACGCAAATAGCCCTGGGGTTCACTCAGCCTACACCGGAAATGAGTACCAGGGTAATTCCTGGGAGCAAAGGCGGCCGGGCGTGGAGCTGACAACTCCATCCCATCTAGTGCCGAAGTCAGAAAAAGTGGAAGCCTCTACCTTCCACTACTCCCAGGGACTCCATGGCCTGTACGGAGTTGGCTTGGCTTGGCTTGACTTTGTTAAAAATTTAGAGACCAATAGAGTCGTCTTTTGTCGCATAGCGCCGTAGGAAAATAATCAGAACTTCTTGGCAAACTTCAGCTGTCCCGAGCAACTGAGGTAGCAATAGTATCATTTATCGCCACAAAGCGCTTAACGATAAGTTTCGGAATAAATGAAGGTAAATTTGAAAGCACCAACGCTTATTGCAGCTGATAACCACAATGTACTGCACCAACACCATTGCACTTATACAGAGGCATAATATTGTCATGATGATAACTGTTTAAATGGGCCTAAGACATCTTTTTGCACTAATTACTCCCCGTGACTGCAATTTATAAGCAGCGCAAGATTTAACTATTTTCGCAATTCTGCACCAGAACACTGGTAGGGGTGACGTGATGCAGTCCGAACCGCCCGTCAACAACAGACTTATTCAAATACTCTTACAGTTACACTACTACGGACATGAATGGTTCTAGGGCCTTAATACGTGGTTTTCAAGTTCATTTTGTCTGTTATTCTAAAAGTAGGGAATGGCGAGCGTTGTCCAAAATATCAAGTGAACAGTGTTATCAGCAGGGTTTCAAAGAGTATGTAAAATTTGGTGCAATTAAGAGAAACGGTGCAGATTTGTGATGAAGGGCCTAAATGCAGGGAATGGAGTGGTCTGTCCAAAATTTCATGCAGACAGTGTTACTCGCAGGGTTCCAAAGGGTAAGTATACAAATTGCCCTTCAGATCGGTGAAACGGTGTAGATGTGTGCCAAAGGGCCTAAATGCAGGGAATGGAGTGGTATGTCCGAAATTTCATGTAAACAGTGTTACTCACAGGGTTCCAAAGGGTAAGTATACAACTTTTGGTTCAGATTGGTGAAAGGGTGTAGATTTGTGCCAAAGGGCCTAAATGCAGGGAATGGACTGGTCTGTCATAAATTTTACGTATGTAGTGTTACTCGCAGGGTTCCAAAGGGTAAGTATACAAATTTTGGTTCAGATCGGTGAAACGGTATAGATTTGTGCCAAAGGGCCTAAATGCAGGGAATGGAGTGCTCTGTCCGAAATTTCATGTAAACAGTGTTACTCGCAGGGTTCCAAAGGGTAAGTATACAACTTTTGGTTCAGATTGGTGAAAGGGTGTAGATTTGTGCCAAATGGCCTAAATTCAGGGAATGGACTGGTCTGTCATAAATTTCATGTAGGCAGTGTTACTCGCAGGGTTCCAATGGGTAAGTATACACATTTTGGTTCAGATCGGTGAAACGGTGTAGATTTGTGCCAAAGGGCCTAAATGCAGGGAATGGAGTGGTCTGTTCGAAATTTCATGCAGACTGTGTTACTCGCAGGGTTCCAAAGGGTAAGTATACAAATTTTGGTTCTGATCAGTGAAACGGTGTGGATTTGTGCCAAAGGGCCTAAATGCAAGGAATGGAGTGGTCTGTCCGAAATTTCATGTGAACACAGTTATTCGCAGGGTTCCAAAGGGTAAGTATACAAATTTTGGTTCAGATCGGGGAAAAGGTGTAGATTTGAACCAGAGGGCCTAAATGCAGGCAATGGACTGATCTGTCATCAATTTCACGTAGACAGTGTTACCATCAGTGTTCCAAAGGGTAAGTATACAAATTTTGGTTCAGATAGGTGAAACGGTGTACGTATCACTAACCATAACGCCAGCGCATGTGGATAGAGCTGTTCGGGAGCACTAGTTCTACCGACTTACTGAACAAAAATTAATCTAGAAGGTTACCTGAGAGGTGTAGCCTAATGCTACATAGCCTAAACTATTCCTCTTGAATCAGGCTATCATATAAAAAAGAATTTTTCGAATCGGACTGGTAGTTCCAAAGATTAGCGAGTTTAAACACACAAACACACAAACTCTTCAGCTTTATTATATTATTAGTAAAGATTTATGAGAAACTGTTCGAGTGAGAGAATTATTTTACACCAAGGGATGTAAAATTCCTTTCCCTGACCAGAAGGTTCTGGCGGTATTTCGATAAAATACTGTTTATTTTGCGCCTTTGCATCATTTGCCTTGTTAAAGCCTGACGACGACATACTGGCTCCAAGTGCAGCGGTAAGCGACTAAGGTTGTATAGATCTCCGCCTAATCAAATTGGGCCGTGTTGACCGACTGAAAGGTGTGTAAATCTATAGTTTATACTCTGTTACTGTAACCGTGGTGCATTGTGAATAATATTCACCAAGATCACGAATAACTTTGATCGTTTCCTCATTCATTTATGGCGCCTCTCTGTAAATCAATGATTTCCAACGGAGGTTACTCGTACTAACACATATCCTACCGGCAGGTTGTACACATGCATTCTACTGCTATCTAGCAGCGAACGATTGTACTTCCACTAACTAACCTCTGACGACTATCGATACTAGGTCGATATGTTTCCAGCCATCGACATTATATGGTGCTAATGGGCTTGTATCCAGTCCAAGCATGGTCACAGAGTGGGTATTAAGGGGTGTATCCCCAACCCACTGCATTAGTTGCAAGCTTCATTTTGCCGGAAGTTCCCTTACTTCAGCTATTTTCTACATATCAAGATCAAGAGTAAATCTAAATTCTTTCTGTTGCTTCATTTAGGGACTTCAGACACCGTAATCAAAAGCCCGTGATCTAAATGTGTGAAATTTGCCCAGTGGTGTAACAACAGGCAGGGAAAGATCAAATTCCAACCGAGTGCCAAATAGTTTAAAAGAATGCAAATGTTCGTCCTAAGATGAGTTATTCCTTCTGTCAAGGTCGTAATCAGCCGGGGTGGGGTTGATGAGGCTCTACATCCCTCCGACTCGCATCCAGAATTGCTAAGAAAAGTGAGGACTCAAAACAGTGGTTAGTTTTGATGATGTTGAGTAGGCTATAAAGTGTGTGCCACTTCATGCCTGTCACTAGTTGTGAACCCCCGGGATGAAAGCAAAGTGGTTTTAACTACTCGCGTTACACAAGCTCAGTGACCACTGGATGATTATGATAATAAGAAATATAATAATAATATAATCAATTATCAATTCGTACTTAAATTTTCGGAATATTAAACTGGATGGTGTTTAGTGGCTCAGTCGGCTGAATAAAGGACATTTCAAAGAGAATCAAAGTACTTCTAGATTTTCCAACCACTTTATTAATAATTGAAGACCACTGATCAATACTCCTACATTAAGTTGCGAGCCATTTCTTCATTGTTGGTGTAAAAACTATCAATTTATACTTTTCAGTCGGTCAACACGCTATTTGTCTAATTTTATTATCTGTGGTAACTAAATGTTTCGCTTAAATGTCCTCCCTTATCAGTGAATAATACTAATAGGCTACATGTACATTTTTCTGGAATGGTGTGTTATACATTTAGTTACCGTTCTAATCAAATTGGGCCGTGTTGACCAACTGATAAGTATAAACTAATAATCTATGCTATGTTACTGTGACCGTGGCGTAATGAGAAAAATATTCACCAAGTTCACAAATCACAGATCACAATGTTCATTTCCCCATTTATTTATGGCGCCTTTCTGAAGATCATAGATTTCAACTGATAGTTACTCGTACTACCATCTACCGGCAGAGTGCACACATGTCATTCATTCGTGCGCTATCTGACGGTGAATTATGATACCTCTTTTAACAAACAACTAACTGCTATCGACACGACGTCGATATACTTCAAGCCATCGATATTGAATTGTGCTGATGGACTAGTTTCCAGTCCACTGGTGCCAGGGGAACGAACTTAGAAGGATTATTAATGGTCCTTTTCAAAACCACCAAGTAGGCCTATGTGCATATTATTTTCTTGGAGATACATACAAACTACAAAAATTTTCATTTTTGTAAGTAATATGGTCGCTTTGCGAACGATTTTGTACAAATTGCCGTTTTTCTTTTTTAAACCACCAAGTATATGCTAAGTATTCCATTGGAGACAGAAATATATAGCAGATTAAGCATGCATATTACAATAATTCCCACTTTCTTAAGTAATACCGTTGGTTTCTGTGCGATATAGTTAACAAAGGCTACGTATGTTATTTCTATCTTCGCGTGACAGAATTGCCAAATCGCAGTATAGCCTAAGGCGGCCTTTTATCTAGACACGTTTATAAACAAGACTGACCGATATATTTACTGCATAATCCTTGGTGGACACACAGTGGGTATTAGGGTATATAGTCGCTTTTCCTCCGACTCAATTAACTGCATGTTTTATTTATATTGTAGCCACTTTAATTCAGCTTTTTTTTTACAAATCCCCTTACTCAGGATTATGAGCGAAAATAATGTATTGCTGTTGCTTCATTAAGAGACTTGCCACACCGTGACCATTATCCCATATACCTTAATGTGAGAAATCTGTCCAGTAGCGCAAGTATGGGTGGTGGGGATGGGGTGGGATGGGGTCAATTCTCAGCCTACTGCAAAATAATTGGAAAGAAGGACTTTCGTTGATATTTTGAAATAATTGGTTTACCCTAATTCATTTCTATCTTGTTACGTACATCAACCCAGGGGCTTACAACTTGTGTCACGTCTCAGCTGGCACACACTTCTCTGCAATATAACAAAATGTTTCTCAAAATATCCGCATGATGCTGATAGTTATGCCACTCAGATTATGTAGAAAAATTAAAGTGGGTAATACTAGTCTACATATTGTCCTCTAGCTTTCGGCCCATGTTATCATAATAAAGTGGTATATCTTCTCGTTTCCAACTAGGTGCGAGGCCTCGTGATGATAATTACAATAAGAATGATGATAATAAGAATAATTATAATAATAATATTAATAAAGAGCGTACAGGTACTCGGGACGAGTAGTTGTTTGGCCCTTAGATTATAAAATTTATGCAAGTGCTTGTTTCGAATTAGTTGTGATCTCCTTGGTTAATAAAAAAAATACACATGGTTGAAATATTTTCATTTTACTGTTTATAGGCCACAGGTTAAGGGAGGACAAATTGAGTGCAACTACTCGAGTCAATTGTTAGCAATCGTGGTTCGGAATGTTAAAGATAATCGGCAACCCACGTAGCTCCAGTTTCTAACGGGCCAAGTTCGATATGCATGAATGGGGCATGGAGCTTATTATGCATGAATGGGGCATGGAGCTTATTTTATATATCTTCTAACCAGGAATTCTTCATCTTAAATGAGACAGTGAGATCTACTCACCCCAAGAGGGATTAGACCTGGTTTTCTAAACTCTATGACATCACGGGTGACTAAAAATCGCCATCTCCCTAATTAAATCACATTTGTCATCCGAAGCATATATTGTTGATAATGGAATGCCCCATTGCATTTTACATTGACTTATGTATTTTATTTATGTTAAACTCTTCGCATGATAGAATTATCTTACGCCAAAGGATGTAAAATTCCTTTCCCCGACCAGAAGGTTCTGGCGATATTTCGATAAAATACGGTATATTCTGCGCATTTGCATCATTTGGACATTTTAAAGCCTGACGACGGCATACTGGCTCCAAGTGCAGCGGTAAACGACCAAGGTTGTATAGATCTCCGGCTAATCAAATTGGGCCGTGGTAACCGACTGAAAGGTGTGCAAATTTATAATTTATACTCCGTTACTGTAACCGTGGCGCATTGTGAATAATATTCACCAAGTTCACGAATCACTATGATCGTTTCCTCATTCATGTATGGCGCCTCTCTGTAAATCATTGATTTCCACCTGAGGTTACTTGCATTAACACGTCATATCCTTCCTGCAGGGTGCACCCACATCATGCATTCTTCTTATATCTAGCGTCGAACGATTGTGCTTCCACCAACAAACCTCTAACGACTATCGATACTAGGTCGATATGTTTCCAGCCATCGACACTAAATTGTGCTAATGGGCTTGTACATCGCCGTCTACAATTATCAAGCCGTGTCATTAGGTTTGGCAACGCCACCCATCTGTCATCTGGGAGGCCTAGCACAAGCACATGGTAATTGCAAACACTGTGTAAACCCATAGATTTTGACGCCAAATGTTTCCGAAAATACAACAGAACATAACGTCCGCTAAATATACACACAAATATCACAAATAAAGGATACATATTATCATACTATGTACTGTCAGTTCCCGATAAGGTAATAATAAAAGGCTGTACCATACCTCAATGACCCAATGTCGGAAGTTTTATTTACTTGCTCCTATGCTCACTGCCGTCATTGACGCGCTCAGGAAATATATTTAGACTATTCTTACTTGCTAGGAGATTGCCTTTGATGATAAATCCTTCACTTTCTGTCCACAGATGCACTCATCATAGCCACAATAGGCCTCCCAGCTTAAAGTTGACAGTCTATCAATAATTTTCCACTGGTCACTCAATTTAAAAATAGGTAGCTTTATAATGAAATCTACCTAAAACCACTTGCGAACTGAGTACGGTTCTTAATGTACTGGCAGATAGAGGGCACATGAAGATATATACCTAAACTAAATTAGGCATACTAGACACAGAAAGTCCACCTCACTGTAGTGATCAAAACCTTGTAATATAACCAGTCATTTTAATAGTGCCGCCATAATTTGACTTACAGCCAGGCACAGAACACTTCCTAGGCATATGAAATAGTTTAATGAAATATTAGTGAAGAATTTATTGGTTAAATTCATAACCAAGTATTGGTTACACACATGCAACTTAATACGGGAAATACTCACTTCTAAAATTTTCAGCAGGTCTGATTTACCCCGAGGAATTTCACGGGTGTTGAAATAGTCAGTACGAACTGCTTGTAGATGCGGTCATATCAAAATAAACGATATTTAAGAATAAACTTAGCATGTGGTCTTACGTGTTTATAGAATTTACGGACTATTCTATACGTTGCCAATTCTACCAACAGCACGGCTTGAGAACTAGAGACGGAAATGGCTTGTATCCAGACCAAATAGGGTCACAGTGTAAGTATTAGGGGGTCAAAAGCCCATGTACCTAAATGTGTGAAATTTAACGCAGTGGTGTAACAACAGGCAGGGATAGATCAAATTCCAACTGAGTGCCAAATAGTTTAAAAGAATGCCTATGTTCGTCTTAAGATGAGTTATTCCTTCCGTTAAGGGCGTAATCTGGCAGGAAGGGGTTGATGAGGCTCTACCTCCCTCCAACTCGCATCCAGAATTGCTAGAAAATAAGGAATCATAAGAGTGGTTAATTTTCATGATGTTGAGTAGGCTATAAAAGATGTGTGCCACTTCATGCCTTCCACTAGTTGTGAACCCCTGGAATGAACGCAAAGTGGATAGACTGTAACTACTCGCGTTACACAAGCCGAGTGACCACTGGATGATGATGATAATAATAAATAAAATAATAATATAAAAATAATATAATAAAGTATCAATTCGTACTTAATGTCTCGGAATGTTAAACTGGACGGTGTGGTGTGGCTCATTGTCAGTCAGCTGAAACAAGGACATTTCAAAGAGAATCAGAAAGTACTTCTAAATTTTCCAACCACTTAATTAATAATTGAAGACCACTGATCAACACTCCTACATTAAGTTGCGAAGCCATTTCTTTATTGTTGGTGTACAAACTATCAATTTATACGTTTCCGTCTGTCACCATGCTATTTGTCTAGTTTTATTATCTGCGGTAACTAAATGTTTCGCTTAAATTTCGTCCCTTATCAGTGAATAATACTGATACATGTACATTTTTCTGGAATAATGTTAGTTACTGTACTAATCAAATTGGGCCGTGTTGACCAACTGATAAGTATAAACTAATAATCTACGGTATGCTCTGTTACTGTAACCGTGGCGTAATGAGAATAAAATTCACCGAGTTCACAGATCACAATGTTCATTTCCCCATTTTCCCCCAGGGGCTCACATCTTGTGGGACGTGGGTTGGTGACCACGGGACCCCAGCTGAGTCCGGCATTGCTTCCACTTACTTGTGCCGGGCTCCTCTCCGTCTTCTTTCCTGTCAACCTCCCTTGGTCAGCTCTTGTTCTTTTCCGACCCCGACGGTATTAGGGTATCCGAGGCCTAGGGAGTCTTTCACTTTCCCGCCTTAATTGGCCCTTGTCTCATCTTTCCTGATCCCTCCTTTTTCGAGGGGTCAGACCTCTTGTTTTCTTTTCATTATATTTCCTTTTCTCTTTAAGATTCCTGCATTGTTTTTGTTAATTGGCTCTCCGTTTATCTAAATTCCCTTTAGCGTTTCTTTTGCATCTACACTACATTTTGTAGGTACTTTTAATCTACGTTGCATTTTGTAAGTTTTTTTCGGTCTAAATTGCATTTCGCGATAGTTTTCAACCTCAATTGCATTTTGTAAAGATTGTCAATCTCAACTGCTTTTTAGTAAGTCTTTCAATGTAGGGCAGTTTAGTGAGTTTTTTGAATTTCAATTGCATTTTGTAACTATTTTCAACCAAAACCGCATTTTGCAAGAATTTTAAATCTAAATTGCATTTTGTGTGGTGGGCATTTTGCAAGTATTTTGATTCTCAAATGAATTTTGTGGGTATTTTGAGTCTAAATTACATTTTGTAAATATTTACAATCTAAATTGCATTTTGTAAGTATTGCCAATCCAACTGGGTAGTTTGAATCTACCCTACATTTTGTAAGCATTTTCAATTTCAATTGCATTTTGTAAGTATTTTGATTTTCAATTGCACTTTGTGAGTATTTAGAATTTGAAATGGGCGGTTTTCAATCTAAATTGCATTGTGTATTTTCAATTTTAATTGTATTTTGTGAGTATTTTGAACCTCAAATGTATTTTGTTTGTATTATCAATCTCATTTGCATTTTGTAAGTATTTCAACTCTACATTGTATTTTGTACGTATTTTGAACATAAACTACATTTTGGGCGTATTTTTAGCCTACTTTCGATATTTACAAAAAATGAAAGTAGACTTATGAGATCAACACAGGGCGAAAATTTGTGTGTCTGTGTGTGTCTGTGTGTCTGTGAGTGTGTGTACTCTCAATGTCTGTCCCCCCCCCCCACTATCAATTTGAACTCGGTGAAACCGAATTGAACGAAATTTGGTACAGTGGTAGCACTAGCAAAGGGCACCTCAGTGTCATATTTTATATCGCCGCCATCTTGACGGAAACATAATGGCGGCCACCCAAATGTTGAAAGCTTAAATCAAATTACGACCAACCTAATCATCTGATCTCTACAAAATTTGCAACATCATACTTTAATGTGAGAAGCGTTCATTGACCAAGCTAAAAGGTATTCTGCTCAATAGTTTGCATATGGCGGCCATGCATGTGTGCAAATCGATTCCCCATATCAATTCAAGCACGGTTAAACCGAATTGAACGAAATTTGGTACAGAGGTAGCACTAGAAAAGGGCATCTCAGTGTCATGTTTTATATCGTCGCCATCTTGACGGAAACGGAATGGCGGCCACCCAAATGTTAAAAGCTTAAATCAAATTACGACCAACCTAATCATTTGATCTCTACCAAATTTTGCAACAATATACCTTTTTGTGGGAAGCATCTTTTGACTGAACTACAAGGTCATCAGCCCAATAGTTTGCAGATAGCGACCATGTATGTGTGCAAATCGTTTAACCATATCAATTCAAGCACGGTGAAACCGAATTCAATGAATTTTTTTACAGAGGTAGCACTAGCAAAGGGCACCTCATATTCATGATTAATATCCGTATAACACGTTATATTTAAACAAGCTACTACAACCAACATTCAATTATACTCCTTGAAAAGGCCAAAGAGTTCTAACAATGCCCATGCATTTAGGAGAAAGTAGGCTATATATTCTTTACTGAACATCTTGTCAAATCCCTTCCTTTTGTGAGTATTTTCATTCTAAATTCCCTTTTGTAAGTATTACCGCTCTCCATTTTGAGTTGTTTCAATCGGAGTTCCTTTTTGTTAGATTTTTCCGTCTAACTTAATTTTCGTTCTGGTTTCCATTTCATTGTCATTTTTGCTATCACCCAGACCATTAGGGGTCGATAACCCTGATGTTAGGCCCCCTAAAACAACAATCATCATTATCATTATCTCATTAGAGTCAGCGATGAGAATTAACCTCGCAGCCAGAGCCTAAGCCCGAACATAAAACATGGGATTGAAACAATCTGGCAAAATTATCACTAGGAGATCTAAGGACTATTGAGAAAATAAATGCGCGTCACCACGAAGTATAGGAATATTATCAGTGTACGCTATGTGGTGAAAAGTGTGAGCCTTATCACATGGAAAATTGCACGAGAAGAAATAAAACTGTGAATGATTATAGCAAAGAGATTTTTTTAAATCGCTTATCTTCCAAGCTTGGCTTCACCCACGGACTCTGCAAGGGATCATTCCTCTACCGCCATAAGGACAGTGTCTTGGAGCTTGACACACGTTATCAGCAGATAAAACTGGGGACGGTGACAGGCCGATGGCCGAGGCGATTGCTAACTTGGGTCTAATGAAAGCAAGGTCAGGGAAGGGGATGGGAAGGAAGTCGGCCATGAATCTGTTGAAAGGAACCGTCCCGACATTTGCCTGGGTGAAAATGGGAAACCACGGAAAAACATTTTCAGAACGGGGTTCGAACCCATGCTCTCCCGATACCAGAGAGGCACGAGCTAGCGTGTTAGCAATCTCGGCCACCGCAAACAGTAATGAGATTTAATGATCGTAGCATCATCATATAATTAGCTTCTGCATACGTTTTATGCATTAACTGGCCATTCGGCTACAATAATTTTTCATTGTTCATTCATTCATTCATTCATTCATTCATTAGATATACTTAAAAAGATACGAGTCTTACAGTAGTCGCATATGATGTCTAACATCTGACATGTTATCCTACCTTGAAGTAGTTACCGTTTTTATTATCCTTGACATTCATCAACACACAAAAAACTTTTAATTTTTTACACTCTCATAACACATAACAATTCCAAGACTCACTTTTTGTTCTTCACTGCCTACTTGATATGTCTACTCTCGCACTGCCTTCTTGATACTCTGCTGTTAGATTACTCTCCTGCCAGTAATTAAGTTACGTTAACAGAGACTGACTTTCTTTTCTTCACTGCCTACTTGATATTTCTACTCTCGCACTGCCTTCTTGATACTCTGCTGTTTCAAAATAATCCGTATGTGATAAACATTCCACATGGTACCACTACCAGCTGTATCACATCCCTTCTGGCTGCTAAAGCAGACAGGAGGGATGCGATCCAACTGGCAGTGCGTCTTACACACTTCCATCCGATCCACTTCCGTCCCATTTTTCAAAATCACTCCCACAAAAATATCCAGCAACCGAGTGGAAAGATGTTACACATCTACAAATAAATAATTATACATAACAATTCAATAACAATTAAACTGGAGTATTTACATACATCGTCAGTCTTTTCTTAAACACACCTATATGTTTGGGAAAAGACTCTAAGACTGCGGCAGGTAGAGAATTCCAGTTCTCAATGGCACGGTTTACGTATGAATATTTATCATAATTTGTACGCTGTGGTCGGACCTTAACTTTGAAAGAATGATCACTCCTACTCATGTAAGTGGGCTTTTCCATACGTTTGATAAGCTTACCCCATGCTGTTTGATTTGTATACGTGTTGTTCATAGCGCAGACTCTAGATTTCATCCTCCTAGCCTCAAGTGATTCCCACCCAAGTTTCTTTAACATACGGCTGAATCTGCTCCTGGGATTAAAGTCACTGAGCACAAATCTAGCGGCCTTTCTTTGTACCATTTCCAACTCATTGATGAGCCCTACTTGATATGGAGCCCAAACCGCCGAGGCGTATTCCAGAATAGGTCTTACAAGTGACAAATATCCTAATTCTTTAGCAGAGGTATTACTTCCTTTTAATACCCTCATTACAAAGTGCAGGGATTTGTAAGCTTTAGAAACTACACATCCTACATGACTACTCAATTTCATATCAATCCTTACGTGAACGCCCAAATATTTGCAAGAATCTTCTTCTACAAGAATTTCGAGCCAATGTTATTTTGAAAATCTTGCCTTCGCCCTTTAACTACTTTTATGAGACTACATTTTCTTGTGTTTATTTTCATTTTATTTTAAATCGCCCACTTATAGACCAGGTTCAGGTCATCTTGAAGTAGTGTGTTGTCTTGTGAGTCATGTATCTTTCGATATATTACACAATCATCCGCAAACAATCGACAGTCATTGCGAATCCCATTTGGTAAGTCATTTATAAACGAAAAAAAAACCGATTACGCTGCCCTGAGGGATACCCGACGTTACGGTAATTTCGTCCGAGAATAGGCCTTAGACTTTCACTTTCTGGGAACGACCCGTCAAAAATTCTTGGAGCCATAAAATTATTCTTCTATCAATCTTCGTTGAAGCTAATTTATGTAGTAGTATGTCCTGCGGCATGACATCAAATGCCTTAGCAAAATCTATAACTACTGTACAGCGTCGACTGAAACCCCATTGTCTAACGATTCGCTAATATCTTGATAAAGTGATAGCATCTGACTCTCGCATGAGTAACCTTTCCGAAATCCATGTTGCCTATCATGAAACCATTATAATGTTTCCCACTGTTCCCTCAAGTAGACGCAAATTAGATACTCCATCTGTTTACAAACGATGGACGTAAGGCTAACTGGCCTGTAGTTGCCCAATTCAAACCTGCTCCCACCCTTAAATATTGAGACTACCATAGCTCTTTTCCAGTTATCTGGTATTTGCGCATTGTTTATGGACACATAAACATCACCTCCAAGTATCGTGCCACGGCCTTACCTCCAAGTTTAAGTACTTCACTAACAATATTATCAGGACCCTTCAATATATTGTAACGTAATTTTTGTATTAGCTTTACAATTGCCGACTGGTTTATTTGGAAAGGGAGATCCCCTGATTCGCCGTTAAGGTCCAACACACAGCTATTGGATGTATTGAACACACTACCGTAAAAGACATTTAATTCATTAGCAATAGCCTGTTTCTCAGTAATTAATTTACCGTCACCGGTAACTGCTTTGTTACTTTGTTCAAGCTTATGCTTGACGCAATCTCCCGTATGGGAAAGTTTAAGGCAAACCTTTCTCCACGGTTTGTCTATTACATATTAAAATAATTGGAAGAAACTTCACCTTTTACTAGAACTGAAATATCTTGACATGTAATTCTGCTATGACTATGTTTGTTGGTTTGAAGTACTATGCACGCTACGGCGCAGTATCCATTGGGCCCCGACTTACTTGATTATGTCATGTGTCTTTTAAATAAATTGCGAATATATCATAGCACCAAGGTCACATTTCCCCTTTTACTAAAACTGAAATATCTTGACAAGTAATTGTGCAAGGACGAAGATTGTTGGCTAGAGACACTATGCACGTTACGCACTATAATTCGAGTCTCAACTCACTTGATTCTGTCCTCCGTGTTTTGAAATAATTGGATACCTATCAGTAGAGAGGGCTAAGTGCCATTTTTATGAACATTGAGTATTATAGTAAAAAGTGTTAAGTCAGCTTATTTGTGAGTATTTATTCTTCTTATTTGAATAACATACAGATATAGTATTCCTTGCTATCCAGTGGCAGATATAGGTTCATAATATGAAAACTGTGTAATTCGGTTTGAGTGAAATGTTAGAAGTTGTGAAAGGTGCAAAGTCCACTAGTTTTACGAATGTTTTACGTGCTAGTTAAACAAAGATGACGGCTTTCCGACACGCGAACACGTGACATACAGTTGTCCATGCACGAAACACGGAAACTCCAAGTTAATTCCACAAACTTCCAACGACTGACCTTGTGATTTGTTGATAGTCATTGCGAAGGCCAGAAGCAAGAGGAATTGCAACCGTTTAAAATAGAATGGCTCGTCCGGTGGAATCATTGGGATGTGTGGAATCAAAACAACCTCTCTTTAAGGTTTTTTTTTTGTGTAGCCTCCTGAGAGGCCAAGTGCAGGTCTTTCTAGTCGACGCCCGTGGGCGACCTGCGCGTCGGGATGAGAGATGGAATGGATGAAGATGAATGAAACTGGGCAAGGATGTGGAAGGAAGCGGCCGTGGCCTGTCAGAAGGTACTGTCCCAGCATTTGCCTGGTGATGAAAATGGGAAACCACGGAAAACCATTTCAAGGACAGCCGACGGTGGGGCTCGAACCCACGCGTCTACCGAGTCAGTAGATAGCTTGGCCCCTTGACCTAACGCAGCGCTTTAGCCCGCGTAGCCACTACTGTCGGTTCCTTTAAGGTACTCTCCCTTGATAATCGTCGCATCGATGACGTTGTTCATTTGCTTTTCCACAGCCAGTCGTGTTCCATTGCATAGTAGAGGTTGATTGATGTTACGCAACATGATGATGACTGAGCCTACTTTCAATTGTAAATTGTGAGGTGGTAATCCAGGCAATTCCAGCGAATTCAAAAATTCCATGAGATAGCTGACTATCTCATCCTGGTTGCTGTGTCAACCAATTTAACGGAAACAACTGTCACGGAATGAAATTTTGAATAGATTCATTGAGATCTTTATTTTCGCTGCCAATATGGCTCGTTCGGTCAGCCAATTATGTTTTTTGAAGTTCTGCGCTACGTTAGGAAAAACACGCCGAATGATCTCCTTCTTTGATTCAGTCAACTGACGTTCCTGGTTCATAGGAGCATCGCGTCGGCGCAATCGGTCATGTTCATTGTGTCGTGCTCGCTGGCGTTGTGTTTGATATTCACGAACTCATTGCATTCTGAATCTATTTGCTTTTCCTTCATTTTCAGTCGCTCTCGAACGTAAGTCGGACATGCCAATACGACTATTTTCATTATCCGTCGCTCGTTGGTCATCAGTGTGGTTTGCACGTGAAGTAGCTCGCCGCTCATTTAACTGGCTTCGATGACCTCTGTCAGCGCTTCCTCTCCATGGCATTGTAATGGACACTGTAAAACGAAATGGAATTTCGGTATTGTAATGAACACTGTAAAACGACACGGAATTGTTTTCATATTAACTCAAATCTTTCGAACTTACCTTGAGAACTTAATAATATTGACATCCTTTCTGTTAGTAGTAGGCTACGTTCTCACATTAGTGATGTTGGTATACACACATTAACGTGAAATGTAATATTATTATAACATACTTTAATACGCTGTAATTGGATTATACAGTATATAGAGATATGAATTATTCTGTTATGTTAACTATTATTTTGTTGCACGTATTGATCAAAGGGTATGGTATGGGATGTTATCTTTGCTCATAGAAGATTTTGAAGTGGATGCACTGTGTCACCATCTGTTCGTCAAGTTATTAGATTCAATATTGGCGTGGCTTTGTAATGTAAATTAATTTTAAAATACTGCCAATTCGACTTCGTTCAAACCACTTTCTGAACACTGTCTACCATAATGAGAACAAATTATAAAATTTTCATTGAAATCGGAGCAGTAGTTTTAGAGTTTTTGCGAGACTAATGCGCGGCAAAGTCGCGTGTCCAACAGGAAACAAACTACGCTATCTGTACACAGGTTCCCACCAGTTCGAACTGCTAGTAATTGTTCCTTGAACAATTCTGTCAACGATGCACATATTGGAGGGAAAATGAGAAGAAATGATTGGCACATTGCACCTTTCTTCTGAAAGAGCTGCAGGACTTACCACTAGTGCCATCTTGTGATGCTCTTGGAAGGTCCTTCGAAACCACTGAGGAGTTAGCCCTTTTGATATATAATGCTACATCGCACATAGCACCATTCTATGAAAAAAAAATGATTTTTTCAAAAAATGGCACTTAGCACCTTTCTACTGATAGGTATCCAATTGTGAATATTCAATTCAATTCACCAAGATCATTCTTCTGGCCAAGATATCTGCCGGCCGTAGTGAGCGGAGGAGGGAATTAAGTGTTATGTAGCAAGCATACGCCCAGGAGTCAGATGGCCTGTCCCGCTGCAACATGCCAGCGCTCAGAGGCTGGCTGGCATTTTGTTTCAGGATGCGTTCTTAATACAATTACAGATATTTTAACAAGTAAATCCATGAAGAACTAAATAGCCTACATTTCTTAAAATTTAAGATTCAATCCTTATTCCTGCAATTAGATCGATTTAGAGTAATATCTTAATCTACGGAATTCTGCTGGTAGCACTGCCATTATACGATTTGCTCGAAATATAACTGAAATATTGTGGTCTAATACAGCAGTGGATTCTGAGATATTGATAGTCCACGGCTCAAATGCTCAGGGAGAATTAGTAGGTTGTTGCTAGCACAACACAGGTTATCAGACAAATTCCACACACACCCAAGTGCACAGGTCTACATGACCACGATATAGCAAATACCCTAAAAACATATTGATGTGTATGAAGAGGCCATTTGATAGCCTGAGCGCAGTGGCAGGAACCAAGATTATAGGACACAAATGATTCATAATCTCTATAGATAAAAATCAATGTTACGTGATAGTTTGTCTGTGTGTGTGTATGTCTCCTATGCGTTCATATACCATTCATCCGATTGCGATGAAACTTGGGTGAGATGTTGAGTACACTCCAAGGAAGGTTTCTGGCTTAGTAAATCCATTTTACAACAGGTAGCGCACGAGTAGAGTCAACAAATGAGCGACGACGCGCGAAGCGTTTCAACAAAGTCCCGTATGTGTTCATATACCATTGGTCCGATAGCGATGAAACTTGGGTGAGATGTTGTATACACCTCAGGTAAGGTTTCTGACTTAGTAAATACACTTTTCAATAGGTATCGCACAAGTAGATTAAGGTAAGAAAGACCCGTCTAGGGGCGAAAAAAAATATTTTTTTGGTGTTTTTAGTTACATACAATGTAGAGAAGAGGAATTGGTCAAAAAAGTCGAAAAAATTTGAAAAATGGTAATTTTATAAGATATAAATGACTATGCTGCACCATGAATGACAACGCCCACTTTTACTGAGATTTATGTTTGTGCGTATAACTTCTGAACTATTATAGATAGATTTCTGATCTCACTTCCTGTCTGCTCTGTTGAGCGCAGACTTTGTGTTGGTAACAATGACAACTTTCTGCATTGTTTAAGTTACTAGCGGTTATTGAACATCGTCATCACTGTGATTTTTCACTGACCTATTGAAGAAATATTGTTTAAGGGGCGGAACAGCGAGGTAATCTGCCCCCAATTATTAATAATTGAATCGTTGATTTGAAGAGGGAAACAAGTCCACTTATTTGCAACCAGATAAGTTGAAATACGCATTTCTTTACTTTTTGTATTTATTTATATTGTTTTTTATTTACTTATTTATTTATTTATTTATTTACTTATTTATTTGTTCATTTATTTATTTATTTAAAAGCTAAAGGAAGTAGAAGCAAAATAACCAGTGATGGACGAAATGATGCAAGTTAAGGGGCAGGAATGTTCTAAGATTTGTCAGAGGTAACAAAATATAATGAAAAACTTCAACCTCATTTCTCTCAGTTTAACATTTTTCACTACTTTGGTACCATTTGTAAGAACACTAATCAAGATAGGTCCATATTTTTTTTTAATGTATCAACATCATCCTAATGAACAGTAATAAGAAGGGATATCCCTTTAAGTTATATACAAAATGAATTATAAATATTTTTCGACATAATTTTGGATTAAAATTTAGTACCTTAAACAAAAAATCATATTGGCAAAAGTATTTAGTTTTTGTCAATAATCCTTATTATTATTGCAGATAATGATCCAAACAGTAATCCCTGAAAGTTTTCAATTGGTTAACCCAAACAGATTTTGAGTAAAGTGTACCACAAATTTGAAGATTTAACATGGGCGAGATAGGCAGGTCTTTCTTACCTTAAACAAATGAGCGACGACGTGCGACGTGTTTCAACAAAGTCCCGTATGCGTTCGCATACCATTCGTCCAATAGCGATGAAACTTGGGTGAGATGTTGTGTACTACATCCGTGAAGGTTTCTGGCTTAGTAAATCCATTTTACAATAGATAAAGCACGAGTAGATTCAACTAATGAGCGACAGCGCGTGAATCGTTTCAACAAATTCCCGTATGCGTTCATGTATCATTCATCCGAATGTGATAAAACTTTGGTGAGTTGAGTACTGTCTTGCGAAGGTTTATGAATTAGTAAATCCGTTTTTCAATGGGTGGCGCACAAGTAGATTCAACAAATGAGTGACGGCGCGCGAAGCGTTTAACCCTTTATATGGCAAAAGACTGGGGGTATAAAATATTTGATTTTTTTTGCACATTTGTAATTGGGGGTGATAGATGAGTAGGAATATGCAACACTTTTATGGGTATGGACTCTATTTTATGAAATATGGGGTGGGAAATTATTATCCCACTGCCCACACCCGACAGTATCTTTTCTTAAATGAGCAATGGGGTAAAAATCTCCCACCTCCAAATTATCATGATAATGTGTTTATCACTCAATATTGAGGTTTATTTAACAGGATATAATATATAAAAACACCCATCACGCGCTATAATTTAAAAAAAACGTAACTCCCACGCAACACACGGTCAGTGAACTATATCATCGTTGCCGAAAACTGCACAAAAAAAGCGATTTTGGAATGTTAAAAGTTAGTATATTCGAATATAATTCAATAATTTCAAAATAGTATTTACTAAGAACACAAAAAATTAATTTTAAAAATCTTCTACTCTATGGCAAACACCTGAGCAGGATAATTATATCAATTCTAGCCTAAATATATTTACTCAAGTGACCAAAACCATTATTAACATTGTATTTCAGTTATATACCAATGTTTACAAATCTCTTATCTTCAATAAAAACACCTTCTTCTGTAAAACAATGCATTTCTTTCTGTGCAGCTAGCCCTTGTATGCATGTGGAACTGCTTGAAATGAAAGGGGTGGGAAGATTCTCTCCCTATCACCTTTCTATAAATACATGGTGGGAAGATAGTATCCCAAGGACCTATAAAGGGTTAAACAAAATCCCGTATGCGTTCATATGTTATTCAGCCGATTGCATGAAATGTTGATGAGTTGTTTTTTACACGCCTGGGATAGTTTACGAATTAGTAAATCCATTTTACTATAGGTAGCGTACGAGTATATTCAACAAATGGGTGACGGCACTCGAATCGTTTCAACAATGACCCGTATGCGTTCAAATACCATACATTTCATT
Source organism: Meconema thalassinum (assembly GCA_946902985.2). Classification (NCBI taxonomy): domain Eukaryota; kingdom Metazoa; phylum Arthropoda; class Insecta; order Orthoptera; family Tettigoniidae; genus Meconema; species Meconema thalassinum. Next base: position 277,318,467 of record OX336389.2, on the reverse strand, counting down.
GCGATGAAACTTTGGTGAGTTGTTGAGCACTTTTCCATGAATGTTTCTGAGATAGTAAATCAATTTTATAATAGTTTAGATGTGGTTCACGTAAAAAGAAAAATATTTTGGGAATCCAAAAGCAGTTCAACAAAGTCACATCGCCAACACATTCTTTGATCGGCATTGCAATGCATGCCGGGTACAGCTAGTACTAGATATAAACGTGTACAGATATTTGTAAATTATAATTAAATAGCATGTAATGAAATACTAAGCATAAACATTAAACCAACATTGGCAGGCAAAGAAAAGAAGGCTACTGTGATGGCATTCAAACCACCAAATTTCGTTTCACCAATAGCCTACATGTCAAGGACGCAAGCCCCTAGATCAACATCGCACGCCTATAACAATGCTATGTAATGGGTCTACATTGCATGCAAAAGCTTCTGATAGGGCACCTAATGTCACCAAGCATTTGCCTTTGATAATTTCGTACGAAATATGTCTGTAATAGCTGTACTGCTATTATGATTATACATTTTTAGGTTTATTTATAAGTATTTGGCTGGGAATCAGAAAGTAGTCAGCCATTACATCAGTGAGGCGCTGTGTACCATCAGCCGGTTAAAAGTGGAACTTCTATCTCGGCTTGACTTTGAAGAAACGAATATTCACAATTATTTCAATACACGGATGTCCGAATCAAGTAGGCTGGGGCTCAATCGATAATGCTGATGTGCATTACATTTTAAGACAACAAACGTTGCCGTAGCGCAAATACTTCCCAAGATATTTCAGTTTTAGTAAAAGGTTAAATTTCTACCTGACTATTTTAATATATAAGATATAATAATAATAATAACTTGAAGACCCGTGCAGCACAGCAGCATTCATTTGAACAATCCTACAGCACATCTTTCCATATGACATTTGCTGTTCACATGTTTTCGTACTTGTGACTTGAACAGACAGTTACCGTACCGTTGCCTTTCTTTTTTAGCCTACTTTTCACATTTTGAAAAAAAAAAAAAAAAAAGAAAATAGATCAATCCGGGTAAATGTGTGTGTGTGTCCCACCCTGTCAACTCCTAAAAGGCTGCAACTATCGAAACCAAATTTGGTATTAGTGAAGATCCATACCAGAACATCCTAAGGCCTTTTTTGAATATGACGTCAGTTCTACCAACTAATGAGAAATTGCAATTGAATTTTAAACTCAAAGTTCGATATCACAGAAGGTGTTCATGGGAACTGTAACAAAATTGGCACATATGTGTGTAGCTCATAGTATTTATGATTGTTTTTCAACAACCCGTACATGTTAGTGTTGCCAATATGATTATACGCTTGCTGATAGGTATAATTATACATATAAAAAGAGTCAAAAATAGCTTTTGATAATTCTGATTTTTAATAAATTTTCGGGGAAAGTAATTCATTGAAAGGCAGTTTAAAAAAATATAAGATACACATGCGATCCACTAAAATATTGACTTTTTAAATAAGCTACTTCTGCTTTTAAATAAATATTGAGTAAGTTAATTAACCAACTATCTTGAGGCGTCACCAAATACAATAATCTGCGCCTATGAGGATGAGTGGGGGCGAGATTGGCGAAATATTACCTACTGTACTTCCTATTTTTCCAAAGTGAGCAATCGTTCAACGACTTATTAACATCGCACGTGGACATGGGCCAAGACCTATGCCAGGGGTCAGTGAGGTCACTAGCCACCAGATTATATAATCTCGGACTGATCTAGGATGTGGAGAGGTGGATAAATGAATAATGACTACTGAAGATCGCTCGGAATAAATGAATATCACTAACCGTCCAGTTCAAAGCCCCTAAGTAATCCGTGAATATATCAAACTAGCAGTAGTGCCCGGCTTCGCCCGGTGGATTTATTTATTTTAAGGATGATAATGAATACTACTACAGAACTGGCAAATGCTATTAAGACTAACAGAAAAATAAATATATATATAACTTTTTGTGGTGGTGGTGGTGGTAGTGGGGGTGATAAGTAGTAGTCTACAGCATAATTGACGTAACATTCAGGTCTTTTTTCCGTAATGATAATGATAATAATGTATATGGAAACGGCTATTTACTAACTACAGTACGGACACATGTAATTTACAATCGAATTGAAAAATATGATTAGAAAGAGGAGCCAGTGAACTAAAAGACACTGCCTATATCTCATTGCCTGTTAGAAAAATAGACACCAATAGTGTCTTATTTTGTCGCATAGAGACGTAGGAAAAAATGCAGAGCACTTCGGAAAACGTCGGCTGTCCCGAGCTCCTGAGGTAGCAAAAGTGTCATATCGTCACATAAGGTTCGGAATAAATGAAAGTAAATTTGAAGGCACCAACGCTTATTGCAGCTGATAACCTCAATGTACTGCACCAACACCATGGCATTTATACAGAGGCATAATATTTTTAAGATGATAACTGTTCTAAGGGCCTAAGAAATCTTTTTTCACTTCTTCGTCCCCGTGACTGCCATTTATAAGCAGCGTAAGATGTAACTATTTTCACAATTCTGTACCAGAACTCTGGTACGGGTGACGTGTTGCAGCCCGCATTGCCAGCCAACAATAGACTTATTAAAATATTCTTACAGTTGCACTACTACGGACACGAATATTTCTAGCGCCTTAAAACGAGGTTTCTAAGTTCCATTTGTCAGTTATTCTAAATATAAGGAATGGAGAGGGTTGTCCAAAATATCAAGTGGACAGTGTTACCAGCAGGGTTTCAAAGGATAAGTACGTACAATTCGGTGCAATTAGGTGAAACAGTGTAAATTTGTGCTAAAGGACCTAAATGCCGGGAATAGAGTGGTCTGTCCGAAATTGTATGTAGACAGTGTTACTCGTCGGGTTCCAAAGGGTAAGTATTTAAAATTTGGTTCAGTTTGGTGAAACGGTGTGGATTTCGTGCCAAAGGGCCTAATTGCAGAATTGCAGGGGATGGAGTGGTCTGTCCGAAATTTCAAGCAGACAGTGTTACCCTTCGGGTTCTAAAGGGTAAGTTTTAGATGGGTGAAACGGTGTAGATTTGTGCTAAAGGGCCTAAATGCAGGGAATGGAGTGGTCTGTCAAACATTTCAAGCAGACAGTGTGACTCGTCGGATTCCAAAGGGAAAGTATGTAAAATTTGGTTCAGATGGGTGAAACGAAGTATATTTGTACCAAAGGGCCTGAATGCAGGGATTGGAGTGGTATGTCCGAATTTTCAAGTGGATAGTGTTACTCGTCTGGTTCCAAAGGGTAAGTATGTAAAATTTGGTTGAGATCGGTGAAACCGTGCAGATTTGTGCCAAAGGGCCTAAATGCAGGAAATAGATTGGTCTGTCCAAAATTTCATGTCGACAGTGCTACTCGTCGGGTTCCAAGGGGTAAGTATAAACAGATTGGTTCAGATCAGTGAAACGGTGTAGATTTGTCCAAAGGGCTTAAATGCAGGGACTGGAGTGGTCTGTCCGAAATTTAAAGTGGACAGTGATACTCGGTGGGTTCCAAAGAGTAAGTATACCAATTATGGTTCAGATTTGTGAAATGATATAGATTAGTGCCAAAGGGCCTAAATACAGGGAATGGAACGGTCTGTCCGAAATTTCAAGCAGACAGTGTTACTCGCCGGGTTCCAAAGGGTAAGTACATAAAGATTGGTTGAGATGGGTGAAACGATGTAGATTTGTGGCAATGAGCCTAAATAAAATAAATGGAGTGGTCTATCCGAAATTTCATTTGGACAGTGTTACTCGTCGGGTTCCAAAGGGTAAGTATACAAATTTTGTTTCAGATCGGTGAAACGATGTAGATTTGTGCCAAAGGGCCTAAATGCGGGGAATGGAGTGGTCTGTCCGAAATTTCAAGTGATCAGTGTTACTCGTCGGGTTCCAAAGTGTAATTATGTAAAATTTGGCTCATATCGGTGAAACGGTGTAGTTTTGTGCCAAAGGGCCTAAATGCAAGGAATAGATTGGTCTGTCCGAAATTTAAAGTGAACAGAGTTACTTGTCGGTATCCAAAGAGTAAGTATGTAAAATTTGGGTCAGATCAGTGAAACGGTGTAGATTTGAGCCAAACGGCCTAAATGAAGGGAATGGAGTGGTCTGTCCGCAATTTCAAGGAGACAGTGTTAGTCGCATGGTTCCAAAGGGTAAATGTACACATTTTGGTTGAGATCGGTGAAACGGTGTAGATTTGGGCCAAAGGGCCTAAATGCAGGGAATGGAGTGGTCTGTCCGCAATTTCAAGCAGGCAGTGTTGCTCGCAGGGTTCCAAAGTGTAAGTATACAAATTTTGGTTCAGATAGGTGAAACGGTGTAGATTTGTATACATAACAGACAGACAGACAGACAGACAGACAATCTTTGAGCTTTATATAGATGTATCTCTCACCACAATCATGGCATGTTGGACAGCTCGGTCTGTGTTCTAACCACCTTCGTAGCTGAGGGTGTCAAGTCTCACCTCACATTTCTAGTTACTCTTTTCGATACGAGAGTGAAATAATAAATGCCACGTGCTGTCTATTTAAAACACAGCTTATCACGCTAATGGAAATCAATGACTAACAGTCATACCTCGTTGCGTAGGGGCTAGTGGAAGCCTTCGGTCTCATACGCTTATGGCGCCAGATTCATTTCATTTTTATGATTTACCAGCAACCTGCCCCGGCTTCGCCCGGTATCTTTCCTTTAACGGTTTACCCAGCGTGAGCTTAAAAGGCGCACGGACGGCAGGTGCCAGACGCAATTCAGAAAAGCCGAGATGAACAGCGAAACTCCAAACACTTATACTCTTCCCTGAAGTCTGAACTCGACACGACTCAACAGTTTGATGCTGGCCGAAGCTGGGGTGATAAACTCGCCCGCTAGCTCGTAAACTCGGTCCGAGGTTAGTAATTTAAATTTCCACTTAATGGAGATTGTTAGAAAAAATGAAAACGTAAAAACACTTATAGTGGGCGATGTAGTAAAGACAGAGATATGCTGTCGCGGACATTCTTGTAGAACTTTTCATGCTGAACAATTCTTACACTCGTAGCATATAGGTAGATAAATTTAATGGTTTCCCAGCGTAAGCTTAAGAGGCGCACGGGCGGCAGGTCTTACTACGACTCAATTCCCTGAAATCGTTACTGCTCGGCTTCCTTTGGTCAAAATGAATGCTTTTCAACAGAAACCTTCCTCTAGAAATCCTTTGCAGAATGGTGAAAGCCGCATCAAAATCCATCCAGTGGTTCTCGAGATTACCCGTTACATCCAAGAATTGGAGTGTGGATATGACGAAAGAGAACAAGTTTATTTTAATTAAGGGATCTGATTGGTGTGGAACGACCAAAAGTAGCAATTTTCAAAACATTCAAAGGGAGGTAGCGAGCAGTTCACTACTCCTGTTGGGGTCCGGGGACGGACAGCAAGAGCCCGCTGATGAGCCAGCTTTGTGTTCCTAGACGAAACGCCATGCAAGACACGGCATAAACCAAGAGAAATTGCTGAGTTTTGAAACTTCTTTGTTGTTGTTGCTTTAAGGGGTGGAATAGCGAGGTCGTTTGCTAGAATGAAACTTTAACTTGAGTTTTCTTTACGATTTAAATTTTCCAAGTTATGTATTTTTTTCTCAGGAACCACCAGTCTAATAAAGTTGAAATTATTCACATTTATGGGCGTTTACGATCCAAAAGTTGTGATGAAAAATGAAACAAATCAAAGTAAAAGAAGGTAATACAAAGTAACTGAAATACAGCTAACCCTTCCCCCCTCTTCCCTTCCCCCCCCCCCCCCCCCCCCACAAAAAAAATAATGTATTGAAGAAATCAAAGATTCATGAAATGTACACTGAATGCCTACCAGCTATAAGTTCGCGTTAGAAGCTTTAGCAACAGGGGCGTATATAGAGTTTTATTTCGGGGGCGCCCAACCGAGGGTTCCGGGGTTCTTCCCGGGAAACTTTTGTATAATTTGGTGAAAAATGATGAATTTTAAGGCTATCTGGCATCACTTTTTCTACCAATTCGTTGTGATGTTTTATGTTTGGTTAATGTCAAACACAACTACGACCATTTTATGTTACTTATTATTGATACAATCATCTTGCTCACTTGATAGTGTTTACATGGAAAGAATTAATGTTACCTACTGTTTTGATTTACAACTTACACTATTATATTAAGTCAAGGTTTCTTGAAGCATTTCCAAATCGGTTTATAACTTCTTCGTCAGTGAGATGTATGTCTCTGTGAATAGATAACAATACTAGACCGTTGAGTCTGTTTTCAGAATTAGAATTTCTGAAGTAGGCTATGTTTTCAACCAACTCAAACTCCGTTTGTCAGTACCGGTAGCTACAGAGAGAGAGAGGGAAATTTGCCAAATGTCTGGTAAGGGTATAAAAGTTAGGGAAAAAACTTTTGTCAAACGCTTCAATGGCACTTGTTGCTGTTAAGGCATTGGAGAGTAATCAGAGCAAACTGATTGTCACACTGTTTACATCGCTCTACCGTCGCCTTGCTTTGCAACGTTGCCATACGTCGCTTAGTAACAGTAGTACATGATAAGTACGAGTATATTAGTTTTTAATGTTCTAATTCATAAACAAATAATATATGTGACATAAAATTCGGGGGGAGGCCGGGCCCCCCGGGGCCTCCCTTATATACGACCCTGTTTAGCAATATTATAGTTTTCATCAAATTAACTACAGTTATATCGCAGAAAAAGACACAGAAGCGTTTCAAAAATTTCCCTTTATTTACATGTCTATATTTATTCAACTACAGTACAACCCCTGTAATCCGTCACCTTTGGGACTGAGGGTATGGTCGGAACGCAAGAAAGGTCGGATAATCAGAAAGTACAGACAAATATGGATTTACATTAAAATAAACAATCTCTGAACTCAAGATATCGGAGTTCCTTTCCTTCTTTCCTCATAGAACCACATCCACAATGCGTTGTCAAGCAGTTCTAGGTTAGGCTCTTTCAAGGTTTTGCAATTCTTACGAGCGTTTTCGCCATATATCGCCACTGTGCATGATTCAGTGTCTTTCCGATTTCTTCTCCAATCTTTTATTGTCGTAACGCCTACATTGAATTCCTTAGCAATTTTTGGAGTGATTCCCCTTTGTCCAGTCTTCGTAGCACTGCTATTTTTTCATTTAATGAAAACGTAATGTGAATACGTTTCACTCCTGACACGTTGAAAAACACACACAACTATACAGTACACGGAATGTTCAGTAAACAAATTACTGTTCAGTACTGTAACGAACACAGAAATACAATGTCGGGAAACCAGCGAACAGTAAGCACTAAAAACTTTACAGTGCAGTACGTACTGTACAAAACACGTACAACGACAGAAACGATACGATAGATGACGGAGCACTAAAACGGACAAGCGATTAATAACAAGTACCTGTAAACAACAATGGCGTGACGGTAGTGAGTCACCGCTACGAGTCGAGACAAGTTCGGCTCGAGCACGGTCGGATCAACCGGGCAGGCGGACCAACCGAGGGCGAACGAGAGGGGTTCTACTGTATATTATAAAGTTATGCAATCACGGTCATGAGTGTTACTGAAAACCTCTGACTATTTCAAGCTTCTAGTTGTCATGGTTTCATAATAATGAAGGTATTAATAAGTACTTGCATTGTTTCTTGATCTACACTAGCCGGTTCCCTTAACTCATGCTTTTTAATTACTTGGAGGATAAGATATATGAGAAATTGGGTTTGGGATTAATTGCATGTTAATGCACACTCCCACGGACTCAAATCGGCAGCAGCAATTTTACTCAGTTACATACTCTGGCCTCAAGTTATGCTTGCCTGTTTTGTAAGCATTCGTGTTCATTAGTTTAAATAAGTTTAGTAGTCCATACCGTCAATCGGGTCCCTCAAATAGACAGGTCCCAGCATATGAGCACATTTTCAGCTAGGGTATTAGTTGCGGAAGGAGTGGCTGCTGCTGTCAAGTGATGTGCATCTTTTGTTCGTATCTTCTAAGAAACTGAGGAATTGTGCTTGTGTTATGTCTGGTATACCCTATACATAAACCCAACAAACCCTGTGGCACCACAGCCCATGAAGGGTCTAGGCCTACCAAGCAACCGCTGCCCAGCCATTCGGCCTGCACATTATGGGGTGACGCGTGGTCAGCGTGTCGGGCCCCCTTTTGGTTCTCGTGACTGGGGCGCTGTCCGCAAAGTCTCTCCGCAGCGGCGAGCTGCGTGGGTCTCGCCTTACGGGACGTGTTAGATTGGCAGCACATTCATGCCACTGTAACTGCCAGACAGCTGCTCAATTGTCCTACTCGGCTGGCTGCGTGCCTCAGCGGTAACGTTCTCGCTTGCTGGGCCCAAGGTTGCAGCATCGAATCCTGGCGCAGTCAGCTGGCATTTTAGGGTGCGCAAATGCGAGAGAGCCGTGTCGGTAGACTTACTGGCACGTTATAGATCCCCATTGGGGCAAAATTCCGGCACCCCGGAGTCTCTAAAAGCCACAATAGTTAAAAGGGACGTAAAGCCAATATCATTATTAATTGTCCTACTCAATTTTAATCACATGTAATTATTATTATTATCATCAATATGGCAACACTGAAAAACTGTTAGAAAGCTATCTATACTTCCATAACTTTCAATGGATTTTTACCAAATTTCTGCATTGTGGGTCTCGCCTTACGGGACGTGTTAGATTGGCAGCACATTCATGCCACTGTATACGCAAAAGTATCACTGCAGCGGTGTGCATAAGCATGCACTTGTTCCGTGTTGACCTTCAACTGGAGTAATAGGGAGGGGGATACCGGTTCATTATCGCCGACAGTGAGTACCTGTGCGTGACAGTGTTGACACTGTAAGTTGTGTTCTTGTCAAGTTCTTGTGTAAGCTGAGTCTAGTTGAGTCTAGATGAGTTTAGTGGAAGATCTTTACCGTGCTGGTGGGAACTTTACGGAGCATAGTGTGATTGTGGTTAGTACCGAATATATAATTGCATTACTTAATTTAATGTAATTGTTTTCCTTGTAACAACATAACATAAATATACTGCCAACCCAACACGTCCCGCAAGGTGAGACACGTGCTGCGGAGAGACTTTGCGGACACAATGTATAATTGTGGACATATTTTCAGAGGCAGTGACCTTCCATCTATCTAATAACTCTCTCTGGATATTTGAACCCTAGTTTCTCAATATCTCAGAATCCATGCAAGGAAACAATTTCATAGAGCTCTATTGGGCCACAAAACTTCAGATATATTTTGAGCAAATCTTGAATGTGCTTAAATGTGAGAGGCCCCTGTTAGCAAGTTTACGATCCCCTTCTGGGCAAAAGTCCGGCACCCCGACGTCTGTAAAGCCACAGTGGTTTATAGGGACGTAAAACCCCTAGCATTATTATTATTACTTGCCGCCCCGGAGGTCTGGGTTTAATTCCCGGCTCTGCCAAAAAATTTAATTTTGTTCTGACGGCTGGAACGAGGTAAACTCAGTCTCGTTAGGCAAAACTGAGAAGAGGTGGGTTTGATTCCCACCTCAGCCATCCTTGAAATGGTTTATCGTGATTTCCCACTTTTACTCCAAAAAATGCCGGGATGGTTCCTAACTTAATGCCACTGCCGATGCCGTCTCCTTCTCAATTATCACCTGAGTTACAAATACACACACTAATACAGTTATCACAATAACAGAGAGTATCGGACAACAATTCCACACACTAAAGTGCACGAGGATAGATGACCACTTCCCTCAAATGAAACTGATAATCTTCCAGTAACAGCTTATTTGGAATTAATGAGACGTTTAACAAGCAACCTTTTACATACATTACATTATTCAACAGCAAGAATGGTAGGCTAATATCATTCAGTACCTTCCTCTGGGTCATACGGCTGCTTGACCCCATCCTCCCAACTAGTGAATTGTATTATTAGTCGTGCCATATTGTCGTATGAACCAATCAAACGCTTCTGTGTGGGTGACTGCAGCCAATAGGAACAGAGGTTGGAATAAGCTCGTCTTCATATATGAGATGTCTTCTGCTGAACGTTCTCAAATTCAGTGGGAAGCTCACGTTGTTCCATGTGCCCAACACCAGCAAATGGTAAGTGCTCTTGATTCCTAGTTTAGTGGCAGCACGGTCATCAGCTCTGAGTACTAGATGTTGCAGTCACGGTGGATCAGTGGTAAAGCATCCATCTCCTGGTCCAAAGATCTTGGGTTCCATTCTCGGCGGGCAAGTCTGATTTCTGAAGGGTGGTATATATCCGCAGCACCCTGAATCGTACAGGCGGCTCGCAAGATATATTTGATATATTTGATGATAAGATGACACAATTAATCACATCTCAGTCACAGGTCATCCAGTACAGTTCCAGGTTCGCTGATAGGTGGCAGTGCAAATAACGCGTTGAACATTGAGAGTATATTGCCTAAATGGCTAAAATATGTACACCAGGTAACTGACGTCATATTATTATTATTATTATTATTATTATTATTATTATTATTATTATTATTATTATTATTATTATTATTAGGCTCTGAGGGGCAATAATTATCATATTGAACGCATGAGAGTGTGAATAGGATATGGTAGAATTTTCAGGCGTCCCAGATTTTAAGGATCTGTCCCGTATTTAAGTCGACAATCCCATGTCCCGTGACATTCTCTCCCGGGACTCCAATTGTCTCGTATTTTAGTCTACAGTCCCGTGTCCCGTCACATTCTCTCCCGGGACTCCAATTGTCTCGTATTTTAGTCTACAGTCCCGTGTCCCGTCACATTCTCTCCCGGGACTCCAATTGTCTCGTATTTTAGTCTACAGTCCCATGTCCCGTGACATTCTCTCCCGGGACTCCAATTGTCTCGTATTTTAGTCTACAGTCCCGTGTCCCGTCACATTCTCTCCCGGGACTCCAATTGTCTCGTATTTTAGTCTACAGTCCCGTGTCCCGTCACATTCTCTCCCGGGACTCCAATTGTCTCGTATTTAAGTCTACAGTCCCGTGTCCCGTCACATTCTCTCCCGGGACTCCAATTGTCTCGTATTTTAGTCTACAGTCCCGTGTCCCGTCACATTCTCTCCCGGGACTCCAATTGTCTCGTATTTTAGTCTAAAGTCCCGTGTCCCGTCACATTCTCTCCCGGGACTCCAATTGTCTCGTATTTTAGTCTACAGTCCCGTGTCCCGTCACATTCTCTCCCGGGACTCCAATTGTCTCGTATTTTAGTCTACAGTCCCGTGTCCCGTCACATTCTCTCCCGGAACTACAATTGTCTCGTTGTCACGGACGATTACTCTTTACTCCACGACTTTTGTGTTTCTTGTTGTAGAGAGCTTTGATACACAAGGCCGTGAAATGTTGTAATGGCGGTTACTAGAATATAAAGTTTTCTTATGAGAAGTCTTGAGCGTTTCATTCAATTTGTTTTATTGGTTATACCTACACCGGGTAAGCGAAGGTCCCTAACAAAATATTGGCGACCTTGCCAGGATGGCGTATTAATTCAAACAACTTGAAGATTGTGTTGATTTAAAGACCGCGTGTTCCTGTTCGTTCGTGTTCCTGTTCTGTGTTCGTATTGGAAATGGAGAAGTTAATGAAGGCGCGGAAGCCGGTAAGAGTGACTTTTACGAAGACGTACAATGCGCTTTTGCAAAACTTAAATCAAGAAATTCAAGACGGCGTGGACGATGACACCTTATAGTCCTTGCTAACCAAATTGGAGAGGTTAGGAACGGAGCTGGCACCGTTGGACGAGAAAGTTTTAAGTATGTTGCTGGAAAAGGAAGGGGACGAGTATGACCGTGAGTACGAATATATAGACAGTTTTCGAGACAGATTGGATGATGCAAGACAGAAGTATGCTCTACGGTTGCAGGCTAATTCCAATGTATTGGCAGTGGTGTCAGCAAGATCGGTCCTATCAGATGGGAATAAAACCAAAAGGCAGTTGAAACTACCTAAAATAGAACTCATGAAATTCGATGGGGAGATTAAAAATTGTTGGAATTTTGGGGGAAATTTCGGCGCATTCATGAGGACTCTGAAATTGAGGACGAAGACAAATTCCAATACTTGATCCAATCCACGAAAGTTGATAGTCGCGCTAGAGAATTAGTGGCCAGTTTCCCCCCTAGTGCTGAAAATTACCCTGAAGCAGTGGAATCTCTTCAGGGTAGATTTGGAAGGGAGGATTTATTGACTGAGTTCTATGTAAGGGAACTCATAAGTCTTGTAGTGAAAAATGTTTCTCAAACAAGGAAGAAGACTCAACTTGCTAGTCTATATGACAAGTTGGAAGCACAACTGATAGCTCTGGAGTCTATAGGTGTTACCAGAGATAAGTACGGGTCAATGCTTTTCCCTCTAGTTGAATCCTGCTTGCCTGAGGAAGTGTTACGTGTCTGGATGAGGAGTTCGTCAACGGCTATGAGGGATCAAGACAATGGACATGCCGACAAATTGACTGCATTACTTGGTTTTCTGAAGGGTGCAGTAGAAAGTGAAGAGAGGATTACATTTGCTCAAGCTGGTTTTGGAGTTTCTAGTGAATCAAGGAGTGCTAAAGTTAAAGAATGGAAAGAGAGTAGTTTAGCAACTCTTTGCTGGTAAAGGCGAAGGAAACAGTTTAACGTGTGTCTTCTGAAAAAAAAAAACAACACATAACAGTAAGGGGTGTTATCTTGCTCAAGAAATGAACTTAGGGGACAAACGTAAAAGGCTGACTGAAAACAAGGCTTGTTTTTTGTGTCTGAAGGTTGGACATAGGGCTGCAAATTGTATTACGAAACTGAAGTGTCTTGTGTGCAGTAGTAAACATGAAGCTATTATGTGCCCAAAATTAGATGTAAATAGGGGGGATTATAAAGGTGAGGAGAAGCACCAGAATTGGGGCTTAGGCTAAGTGTTCATTGTGCTTTGTTTGTAATTTTCGAAACTGTAGGCTGTTGCAGAATTATTGCATAAAACGGAACAGGAAATACACTGTTACGGACGATTACTCTTTACTCCACGACTTTTGTGTTTCTTGTTGTTGAGAGCTTTGATACACAAGGCCGTGAAATGTTGTAATGGTGGTTACTATAATATATAAAGTTTTCTTATGAGAAGTCTTGAGCGTTTCATTCATTTTGTTTTATTGGTTATACCTACACCGGGTAGGCGTAGGTCCCTAACAATTGTATTTAAGTCAACAGTCCCGTGTCCCTTTATATTATCTCCAGGAACTCCAATTGTCACTTATTTAAGTCTACAATCCTGTGTCCCTGACATTCTCTCCCGGGAGTCCAACTGTCTCATATTTAAGTCAACAATCCCATGTCCCGTGACATTCTCTCCCTGAACTTCGATTGTCTCTTATTTAAGTCTACAATCCCGTGACATTCTCTCCCGGAACTCCAATTATCCCTTATTTGAGTCAAGAATCCTGTGTCACGTCACATTATCTTCCGGAACTCCTATTGTCCCGCTTTTGAACATTACGCTTTCTCCCACCCGCACGGACTATTTCTTGAACACCTACTGTATAATACAGCACACGTAAGTGGTTAGCAATGGCTCATTATTTTAAGCATACTTCCAGTAGTTCAAATGCCATTGCTAAGGAATGTTCTCACACACGAAATTCAAGAGTTGGTGTGGACTAAAGTTAGCAAGTACGGAATTGCTAATTTCACTTAACTATTCGACATTTTCATCTGATGCGTTTTCTTAGTAAGGGTGGTAATTGTTGTTTGGAGGGGGGGAGCAAGGATTGAGGTAATCTGCCCTAAAATGCTTTCGGAAGAAGTGAAAGGCAATAAAGTAGTACTGAATGCTATCAACAGATATAAGAAGTATTTTAAATTGTTATTATGGGAACTACAGGAAACATATTTGTGACAGACATATTTGATATACTGAAATTTTCTATTAATTACAAGTATTTTGACCAGAAGTTTAATATATATGTTATTTTATCATTATTGTTAACGAGTAGCCATATTAAGCGAAAAATCTGTATCTTTGAGAAGACATTAGTGAGAAAATGAGTTTTGTATTGTGCAGGAAACTTCAGCTCATGCTGTATCCACCTAGGACGGAATGTGCTCGTGTCCCATTGTTTTACTGAACCTAGCTCAACCAGAAAGATTCTAGTAATGCTGAGATTTATTTTCACCACCATGGTACCCCATTGAAACCCCCTTCTCTCTCATTCCCACTAATTCATTGTTCCTCTACAATTTTAAAAAAGCACACGTTGAAAAAAAAGAGATATTCAGCATTTTATGCAACTTAGTAAACCGTAAAAACAGTTATTTTACAGTCCATTATTTCCCAAACAACAAAATCTATTAAAAATATTATTTATTCTCTAGAAATCACATTTTAAAGCCAAAATCGTAAGTTCTATCTGAAATAACATAAGCTACCTAGGCATGAACAGGAATGACTTTAATATCAAACAAGATGTTCAGTGAAGAACATACAGCCTACTTTACCCTAAATATATGGGTATAACTCTTTGTCCTTATCAAGGAGTATAATTGAATATTCTTGTGATGTACGTTAAGTGTTAGCCTATACCCTATATACGACTCCCCGTTTACTAAGTTTCGTCATAATTCCGCCTTTGCATCCGGAGGAATATATTAGAACATAAGATAAACAAGATGTTTGGCAAAGAACATATAGCCTACTTTCTCCAAAATGCATGGGAATTGTTATAAATATTTGTCCTTTTCAAGGAGTATAATTGAATGTTAGTTGTAGTAGCTTCTTGAAATACAACGTGCTATTCGGATATTAAACATGAATATGAGGTGCCCTTTGCTAGTGCTACCTCTGTAAAAAAAATCATTGAATTCGGTTTCACCGTGTTTGAATTGATATCGGGAAACGATTTGCACACATACATGGCCACTATCTGCAAACTATTGGTCTGATGACCTTGTAGTTCAGTCAAACGATGCTTCCCACAAAAAAGTATATTGTTGCAAAAGTTGGTAGAGATCAAATGATTAGTTTGGTCGTAATTTGATTTAAGCTTTTAACATTTGAGTGGCCGCCATTCCGTTTCCGTCAAGATGGCGGCGATATAAAACATGACACGGAGGTGCCATTTGCTAGTGCTACCTCTGTACCAAATTTCGTTCAATTCAGTTTCACCGTGTTTGAAAAGACAGGGGGAATCGATTTGCACACATACTTGGCCACTATCTGCAAATTATTGGGCTGATGATCTTCTAGTTTGGTCAAAAGATTGTTTATACATAACGGTATAACGTTGCAAAATTTGGTAGAGTTCAGATGATTAGGTTGGTCGTAATTTGATTCAAGATTTTAACATTTGGGCGGCAGCCATTACGTTTTCGTTAAGATGGCGACGATATAAAACATGACACTGGAGTGCCCTTTGCTAGTGCTACCTGTCTACCAAATTTCGTTCAATCAGTTTCACAGTGTTTGAATTGATAGGGGGAATCAATTTGCACACATACATGGCCGCCATCTGCAAACTATTCGGCTGATGACCTCTTAGTTTAGTTAAAAGACGCTTGCCATATGAGTATATGTTGTTGCAAAATTTGGTAGAGATCGGATGATTAGGTTAGTCGTAATTTGATTTAAGCTTTTAACATTTGGGTGGCCACCATTACGTTTCCGTCAAGATGGCGTCTATTTAAAACATGACACTGAGGTATCCTTTGTTAGTGCTACCTCTGTACCCAATGTTGATCAATTCGGTTTCACCGTGTTTGAATGTATAGGGGGAATCGATTTGCACACATACATGGCCGCCATACGCAAAGTATTGGGCTGATGACCTTGTAGTTTGGTCAAAGGATTCTTCATACATAAAGGTATAACGTTGCAAAATTCAGTAGAGATCAGCTAATTAGGTTGGTCGTAATTTGATTTGAGCTTTTAACATTTGGGTGGCCGCCATTACGTTTTCGTCAAGATGGCGGCGATGTAAAACATGACACTGAGGTGCCCTTTGCTAGTTCTACCTCTGTATCAAATTTCGTTCAATTCGGTTTCACCGTGTTTGAATTGATAGGGGGGGGACAGACATTCAGAGTACACAGACTCACACACACACAGACTCACACACACACTCACACAGACAGACACACAATTTTTGGCCTGTGTCGATCTCATAAGTCTACTTTCATGTTTTGCAAAAATCGAATGTAGGCTAATACTCCCATCCACCATCTTAAATGTATGGAATCATTTATCTTACGCCTCATGCAGCGAAAACGTTTCATGTGAGACTACATACAGTATTTGCTGCGTTTCGTTGTTGAAACTGTAATTAACAGTGAATTGTCGATATTAGGCCTAATGACTTTAATATTCAAGATGGCGGCTGCGTGCTATATGCAGTGTGATAGTCTTATGATTAATGCAACCGAGGTATCTTACCCGTTTCTACCCTCTTACAAAGTTTCGTGTTGATTGCACAATTGGATCCTGATTTATAGATTTCGAGGTTTGAATACTGTAGTATGCTCAGCCACCATCTGGAATATATGGCGGGGGTGTTATTTTTCCTTTGCCATGCAAAGTCCATATACTGTTCTACATTAATACTAATTTGAGATATTGTTTCTCTAAAATATATAGACGTATTTGTTTGTAAAGTTTATAATTTAAAGACAGCCGCTTTGCGCTACATTAATTGTGATATTCCTATAAATTTTGGTAGCGATCTCTTTTGTATGGTGCTCCTCTCTCAGTAAATTTCGCGTCAATTGTGCTATTATATCATGAGTTAATGATATTCAAGTTAAGAATACGCTTAACCGCCACCATGAACGTATGGAGTCGCTGCTTTTTTGACTTGGTCGTAGGAAGCCACTTATAAGGTTTTACATTACTGCTAATTTTTGTTGTTGTATCTTGAAAAGTAATTTGAGCTATCGTATGTATTATCACATTCTATATTTTCAAAATGGTCGCCACGTGTTGCATTCAGCGTGTTATTCTTATGGCTTATTCCAGCAAGGTGCTTTATATGGTACATCTTTCTAAGTTTCGTTTTAATTGCGCAATTACAGTCTGAATGATTCACTGTTAAGTTTTGAGATTGCGCCCGACCGCCATCTTAAAAATTAAAAGTCACTGTTATTTTGCTTTGGGCATACGACACTCTGTATACTTTTTTACCTGATCACTAATTTTCGTTATTATAGTTTTAAAACACAGGATTTTTTTTTTAATTATTAATTTTCAGGATGACCGCTGCGTGCTATCTTCAGTTTGATAAATGTATCACTAATACTACTGACGCCTCCTATATAATACTCCCCTTCTACGCAGTTTCACCTTAATTGTGCAATAATATCCTGAATTACTATGGTATTCTTTAATAGTACTCCTAGCCGCCATCTTGAATCTATGGAGTCACTGTTCATTTGCTTCAGGCATACGAAACGACTTCTAAGTTTCTACTTTATTACTAAATTTCATTATTATAGCTCACGGATACCGAATGTTATTAATTTATTTTGACATTTCAAGATAGCCGCTGTACGCTATATTCAGTATCATAACCTTTTGACTAATTCAAACGACAGCTCTTATATGATACTCACCTTTTGGCAAGATTCGTGTTATTTACCCAATTTTATTCGGAGCTTCCGATTTTAATGATGTAATAGTTTACACAGTCGCCATCTTGAATGTTTGGAGGGTTTGTTCATTTGCTTTGGCCACATATACGGTCCTACCTTGTCACTAAATTGTGTTACTGTAACTCTTAAGTGTTGAGAGTTATTTATTTTTATATTTTATAAGTTCAAGATGGTGGTTGCACGTAACATACAGTCTTCTGACGTTATAATGTTGAT
Source organism: Meconema thalassinum (assembly GCA_946902985.2). NCBI lineage: Eukaryota > Metazoa > Arthropoda > Insecta > Orthoptera > Tettigoniidae > Meconema > Meconema thalassinum. The sequence goes on along the minus strand of OX336389.2, from coordinate 277,300,606 downwards.
ACAGAGGGTCATTATATAAAATTATCTGAATGCCAAATCATGTGAACATTGGTTCATTGGATCAAAAGTTATTAATTATAATGATTGCATGGTTCACACGACCGCCATCTTGAAATTGTTAGACTGATGACCTTGTAGTTTGGGCTTCAGACGCATCCCACACGAAAATATATTTTGGAAAAATTTGGTAGAGACTCGCTGATTAGTTCAGTTGTAATTTTATTCAAGCTTTGAACAGTTGGGTGGCCACCATTTTGTTTACGTTAAGATGGCCGCGATATCAAACATGACATTGAGGTGCCCTTTGCTAATGCTACCTCTGTAAAGAAATTGGTTCAAATTTTGATTTTTCATGTTTCAATTGATATTTCAAGATCATTTGAATAAAAAATATGTTTATCAGCTAGCCTATAGGTTGTGTTGTGTAGCCTTACATGAAGTACAAGCCACGAAGCTATTAAGCAGAGTGTCAAATTGTCTGGCGCTACAAGGACACGCACCTGGGAGTTTCGGATTTCCGGCCCAATGGTCATCCAAGTTAGCTACCGCGAGCATAAATTCTCTCTCTGCCTGTCAAAAGTCTGCTCGCGCTAACTTGGAAGATCATCGGGCTGAAAATCCTAAGGTCCCAGGTTCAAGTCACAATCGTATCATACATTTTAACTCTATGTTCCACATCTTGATATAGCTTGTACGTCATGTACAATACACGACCTAATAGCTGAAAAAACACATTTCAGAATTTCCTCCTTAGCTTGCCCAAGGAGATGTGATTTTATTTTCTTATCACGAATACATTTGGTGCGAATAAGAGTATTCAGGGCATGGTTGGATATATCTTATTAGTATTAGATCTCTGGATCATTTTATGGTGTGGCTGTGTTAGTGGATACGGCAAAGTGACGTCTGGAGGATCTTGGTTACAATAATGTTATGGGCATATCATCATATGAGAATGAATGCCGTGTGACATATTGCCAGTGTAAAAATCTCGATATGAAACACATCGATGTTTGCAACATAGATGTAAAGAAAGTTGGGAACATCAATGTGCAATAGCGTCGATTTGCAAACAGCGGTGTATAGATGGTATTGGACATCGCTGTCTGTTCTTAGATATTGTAAAAATTCAGTGTGCTTAGTTGTTAATTCAGAGCATGGTTGGGTACATCTTATTAGTATTCGGTCTCTGGTTCATTTTATGGTGTGGCTGAGTTAGTGGGTACGGCAAAGTGACGTCTGGAGGATCTTTTATACAATAATGTTATGGACAGATCACCATATGAGAATACGGATGCCGTCTGACATATTGCCATTGTAACAAACTCGATATGAACAATTAATATCATATAATTTGTTTTAGGATTGGGGAATAGCCCATCGCAATTGGGTACAATCGTGTTGACCGACTGAAAAGCTTTAGGCTTCGTTTACTAAGGCAACACTGAAAATATATGAAACATGTCGATGTTTGCAACATGGATGTACAGAAAATTGGGAACATCAATGCGCAATAGCGTCGATTTGCAAACAACTGGTAACAGAAGGTATTGAACATCACTGTTTAATCTTAGATATTGTAAACATTCAGTATTGTTAGTTGTTAATATCACCGAGGCTCTTTTCCTCAGCTTTGTACGTATTTATCAGTCGGTCAACAACTTTGAAGTTTTTCCTGGTTCCTGGATGAAATTAAGTGATACTAACAGAATATTGAATGCTCAATCCAGACCTACCATCAATTTTCTCCTATCACGTATAGGGTTTGAGAAATTAGAAAGTTTACCACTCATCAAATTTGGTAAATGATGGACAAAATAAAGTACAATTATTTCAATATAATTGTTTTACTGCATGGACGTCATGTCTCTCTTCTGTTTGCATGATTTTGGTGGTGTTTCCCTCGCTGCTAACCAACAGTAATCTGCTAATATGGCTTGGTTCCGTCTTCCCTGGTAACGCTTTTCATTTCTCAAAATGTCCTCATGGAACTGTTCTCCATGTTATACACTAACATCCGCAAAATTATCTGAAAAAGAAGAGGTCCAGGTGGGAGTGCAATGAAACGTAGCTTGAAAGACATGATGCACCTCATCTCACGGTTGGCCACGAACATATTTTCCAATTAATCTCTGTAGTCATCAGATTTCCTGTTTGCTAAGAAATGGTTTGATAACATCATTGAAGCATTCCCAGGTATCTTTTTCTTTTCCCCCTAAAACTGGTCCAGGTCAAAGAAATCACGAATTTGATTTTTATTTCACTAACTTTTGGAAGCCTGTCATTTATGTACAGAAACCCTCTGCCATTAGTACCCTTGGCAAAGTTATTTATTAGCCCTAGCTTGATATGCAAGGATGGAAGATAAATATTACACGTTTCAATACGATTTGTATGCAACACATTTTTGTGGTCTGCTTTAAGTTGTCTTACTGGCCAATTACGGACAGTAGATGTTTAGATCTAACTTGACTATCCCATTAACAAAAACATCAACAATATGCTTGTATAACCCAGGTGCATCCCCAAAAGAATAGCAATCAATTTTACGTCTCCGCATGTCTTTCACTTGAAATAGCCTACTTGTAGTTGAAATTTAGTTGGTTTCATCAGATTCATTCAAATGCTCAGAATGGGCAATTGGAATCGAAGGGAGTTGCTTGCCATTGAATAGTAAAACGGCTTTCAAACTTACTTTGGAAGAATCCATGAATATTCGCCGTTCATACGTATTACGAATTATTCCAAGGGATTGCAGTAAACCGTCTACATCATTAGAATATGTAAGGCATTTTTAGTTGAAAAATATTGAATGTACTTAACTTCACGATGTCAAAATATGCTAACCCGTGTCTCCTTATTCAGTGGATTCACTTGATGTAATGTCCGGCTTCGTGGCTAAATGGTTAGCGCGCTAGGCTTTGGCCCAAAGTGCTCCGGACTCAATTCCTGGCTGAGCCATCAGGGATTTTAAAATCCTGGGGTTAATTCCCGTGGCTCGGGGACTGGATTTATGTGCCGTCTTCATCGTCACTTCATTCTCATTACGACGCGAAGGTCGCCCACGGGCATCAACTAGAAAGACCTGCACTTGGCCTCTCCGGAGGCCACACCATCATCATCACTTGATGTAATGGAGATTCAAGCAACTTAGTTTGCATTTTGGATAGATTAAGGTCCCTACCCAGGTCATTTGCCCCTCTTGTGAAATCATGTGGGGTTTGTTGACGTTACAGGGATAGAAATCATTATCTTCCTCGTCTTCAAAATGTACCTCTTCATCTTTATCTTCATCATGTAGCGGATCACAAGATTCTGGGGAAACAGCAGCAGGGAGACCTGGGCCATTTGCAATAGGCTACATAGCCCAAGGTACAGTAGATTGGGATAAACAATTGATTTGTAGCTCTTTCATAAATAGCTACTATTTTGGTAACATAGAAATTCATTAAATGAATTAAAATCCACTGAATGATCCTGCTGTTCTCTCCAATCTTTGGAACGCAAAATGAACAAGAGCGTCTAAGCCATTGGTGAAATATATTCGCACATGAAATACAGCAACTAGAGGTGCCCATTTCAAGCCTTGATCACAAACACTTGACCAGAAATACACGTGATTAGCTATTCACCTATTTTGATGCTTCGCAGTGAACTCTCGACATATGTAACAGAAACTGTCTGGGGTATTTGTACATTTACTCGACATGTCTTTAGATTACCTAGTTCATTCCTGGATTTATTATACATTCCCCACGCAGCAGAACTCACTTTGATCGTACTCTATGAACACAAGTGAACGACATTTACTGAAATACTCATAATACACAGTTATCACCATTATCGTTCTTAATGGTGATGGATGAAATCATGAAGGCAGCAATGAAAGACTATAGTAGGGCAAAGATGAAGGTAATGTTGTTTGCAGACGATGTTGTGATCAGGGGCGAGGATGAGATGGAGGTACAAGAACAGTTAGACGTAATAAATGAAAAGATTCAGCAATGGGGATTGAAGATAAATGTGGAGAAGAGTAAAACAGTGGTGGTGAGTAGAGGTAAGAACGAAGAAAAAGGAGTAATCAAAGCAGGAGATAAGGAATTGGAAGTGGTGAAATACTTCAAATACTTAGAAGTGAACTGACTGAAGACGGAAGACTAGATTTGGAAATTAGCAGAAGAATACAAGTCGGAAGTGCTTTCTACCAACATGTACAGGGACTAGTATGGAACAAGGATATACCAATTAAGATTAAAGAAGTTATGTACAAAGCTTATTAAGTTCCTATAATGACATATGCAGCAGAAACTTGGACAATGACTAAGAGGGATGAGAGCAGAGTACAGACAGCTGAGATGAGATTCCTAAGAAGTATGGTCCAGAAAACGAGGAGAGACAGAGTGAGAAATGAAGATATACGGAAAGAACTGGGAGTACAGAAACTAAATGACAAACTAGAGCAAAACAGATTGAGATTGAGATGGTTTGGACATGTCAAACGGATGAATGAAGTAAGGCTACCAAGATGAGCACTGGAACGACGGATGACAGGGAAGAGAGGACGAGGAAGACCAAGAATGCGTTGGATGGACTTGGTGAAAAATGGCATTAGTAAACGGAACCTGGATTGGAACACCGTGTCGGAAGAGGAATGGTGGAACGACAGAACAAAGTGGAGAGGAACCATATTTGCCCCCACCTAGTGTCAGCTGGAAAAGGGGAAATGAAGATGATGATGATGACTCATAATACTCAGTCCTTATTACAGCAAGAAACCCAATAATGAGTCAGGACTATTGCTTTCAACTGTTAACGTTTATACACTGCTGACAACTTTATGGGGTAAAACTAGAGTTACACTGGATAGGGTGACAACTTATGAACGGAATGAGGAACCTGTCCCTATTCCCAAAGCACTTAATATTCAATACCGATATTTTGAAAATTTCTATTGATCTGTACGTGATAGCGAAATACGGACCACATTTATGAATAATCAGCGTAAAGAATGAACCTCTAAACCAGCTATATGCTTTTGAGAACCGAAATCAATGTTGGCCAGTGTTGTCTAGGGTGGTTAATATTAGTCTATGCATGTTTAACCATTGTTGTCCACGTTTTAAACGGGGTCAGAGAGCTTAGTAGGCTATAGATACATCTCATGTTTAATTGTCTTCATACATTCAAGATAGGTTATGAATATTCCCAAATGGGAATATGATGTAAATTTCCATTTGATCAGATAAATTATCAATTAATATGATAAAACGAGCCTGACGTCAATACTACTTGTATTTTGTGTCTTGTGATGGCCTTCTCAGTATGTGCTAGCCATGCGTATTGGTGAGGTGTGTCTGTACCAACTGACGAGCCCAACGGCACACTGGGGAGAAACGCTGGCATTTTATGTTTGATCTGGCCGGACCAATTTTATCATATTAATTGATAATACATTCAAGATGGCATTCGTTCCAAATTTTAAAATTTTGTTTTTTAATTTGTCGTATCCTATTCAAGCGATTGAATAGAATATCATATGCTGGGCTATTATAATATCATTATCTAATGGCACTGCATTTTGTAGCTTACTTTTCGTAAATCATAAAAGCCGTGCATTTGATTTGATTCTTAAAATGAACTCCCGTGATTCGTTACCGAAAATGCCATCTCGTGCGAGGAGTCTTAATCGTCCTTACTGCAAGAGGGTGCCAAGGTCTGATGCGGAATTGAACACGTGTTTGACTCTTTTACGTGTACTATGCATTCCAAATAGAAGACGATCCAAGACGACTTCTAGACGAGGCCGGATGTCTATTCTCGATTAACTATTCATGAAAGTCTAGCCGTGAATTATTAATATGATGTCAATACGCTCTTAATGCACTGAAGTCTTCCCTATACATGTCGAGCCCGATGCAGGTATTATTAAAGGAGTCAGCCTTAAGATCGTGGACTGTCTGGCTAATAATCATAGGTGGTTGGCCCAACGGCCGTACATTGTTCCCGGTAATATTCCAATGAAGTGACTAGGTACATCACTGCTCTAGAGATATAGTGTACTCCACCACTCTTCATGTCTGTGCGGTTGGGGTAACCAGCAGGCCGGATCGAGTGGAATTTGCAGGTTGAGTTCAGAAACTTTTAACTTCATTCCAGACGCTAGATTGTTTAGAAAGTTTGCTGGTTAAATGAAGTAATATCTGTATGATTAGCAAGATCTTTCGTAAATAACAAATCACCTACTTTTAATTTGAAATGTATTAGCTTTTGACATTGCTATGCAGTTAAAATCAGTTGAATTTGTGTGGTGATTTATTTCGATCATACCGTATTTTGGGAAACATAATACGTACCGTATTGACAAAGGAGAAGCGAGGAAAGTCTTTCTGTATCTATACAATGAAACTGGAAGGTAGCTTGCTGTTTTACTTGGCTGTTATTCGCGCGCGTTGGGGGCGTGGTGGCTCAGCGGTCTAGCTGTATGCCTCTCACCAAGGCGGTCCGGGTTCGATTCCCGGTCAATGCATGTGAGATTTTCGATGTGAAATGCCATGTCCTGTGGTTCGGATTCCACGTAAAAGGGAGGTCCCGTGGCTCATAATCACAAGATTCACGGTCACGTAAAACTACAATCTTCCTTCCTTCCTTTGTTATTCGCGCTATTATAAATCTTTGTTCGTTGTTTTGTAAAGTGGTGTACTGCCATACGATTAATAATCATCATCATCATCATCTTCATTTCCCCTTTTCCAGCTGACACTGGGTGGGGGCAAATATGGTTCCTCTCCACATTGTTCTGTCGTTCCACCATTCCTCTTCCGACACGGTGTTCCAATCCAGGTTCCGTTTTCTAATGCTATACTTCACCGAGTCCATCCAACGCATTCTTGGTCTTCCTCGTCCTCTCTGCCCTGTCATCCATCGTTCCAGTACTCGTCTTGGTAGCCTTACTTCATTAATCCGTTTGACATGTCCAAATCATCTCCATCTCTATCTGCTTTGCTCCAGTTTGTCATTTAGTTTCTGTACTACTACTACTACTAATAATAATAATAGTGATAACCACGGTACCTCCTTTAAACGTGGAATCCAAACCACCGGTCATAACCTTTAATTTCGAAGATCTCACATGCATTAACCGGGAATCGAACCTTATCTGCATTGGTGGGAGGCAAGCTGATTAACCACTGAACCATCACACCCTGCCTATAAACAGTGACACCCAATGGTTCAGGCATCTGAAATTCCTAGAATTCTTATTTTGAGAATTTGACAACTGAATTATCTTGTGTACTTGCGTAATGCCGTTATATTGCACCCCTAGGCGTAGCCGTGTGCGTTAAATCATCCACCACGACAACGACGGGCAGTTGCAGCGAGTTCGGAGAGCGGAGGTTCATTCCCGGCACTGACTGCGGCTATCCTGAGTGTGGCATATTCCATATTTTTTCCATACTCCCACCAGGCAAATGCCAGGATAGTACCTGATTTACAGTTCCGGGGTGCCTTCCTCATCCCCGACCCTAATAATTACAGCTACAAACATTTCTACAGTCTCCACAGAAACACAGGTTATCAGACAAATTCAACATACACCTATGCACCCAGGGCTGATGACCAAGTATGTCCTAAGCCCTCAAAATGAATTAACATCAGCAACAGAAACAAAGTTAGAATCTTAAATGATTAGTCAGTTGTGTACGGTATTTAATTGTTTACATTCAAGGATGGCACAAATCAGTAAATTAGGAAGGTAATGAATAATTCCTAGAAGATGTGGAAAAATATATAGAGGGTAAGGAAATAATGGTGATGGGAGATTTGAATGCACAAGTGGGAAGAGACAGACAAGGAAGAGAGGAGATTTTGGGACCATATGGTTATGGGAGTAAGAATCCAGAAGGGGATTTCTTAATGGACTTCCGTCAGCGGAACCAATTAATTAAAGGGAATACGTGGTTCAGAAAGAAAAATAGTCAGAAGATAACGAGGTATGGATGGGGAAATAGATGAACGAAAACTCGGATATAGTCTTGCGCATAATAGTTCGCGGCTGGGAGCGATCAGTTTAGTTCGCAGCTCCTTAGCGAACTAGTTCGCTCTTTTAGTTCGTTAGTTCCCATCTCGAAGACAGATCGTTCGCACGCCTTGCTACTGCCTCTGCACGCGCTCCTTGTTTGTTATAGCAGGCTGTCACCACTCATTACTCGTCACCACTGATTGCTCATTCACATTGCTCTCGTTTCAAGCAATACTGTAGGCTACTGTAACAGTTACTACAGTATGGTCGCTTCACGTGCAGTTCGTGTATTAGATATTGACATGTTGCGTGTGTAGTAATGTGTTTTACATTTTGATATTCGAAGATAAAAAATACAAAAATATGAGTATTGAAACAATAGTGAAATTCCTTATTTCCTTTTATTCCTTGTAGGAACATAGGGTAGCTACAAACTTCTTGCATCTCGCTCTATTGTTGTCCATCCTTTTAATTAGGGTCCATGTCTTTCCTTCTGAGACAATTTCTCTTCCTATTCTTTATAAAGCCAAAAGTCGTCATTTTTTTAATCATTAGTGAAATACCGGTACCGAACCTAAAGGAATAACAGTATGGACGATGTGTTCGTAGAAGCATACACTTATTATTCTCTTTATTTTCTTTCTCGCGTGGGGCCGATAACCTAGATGTTAGGCCCCTTAAAACAACAATTATCATCATCATTTTTCGCGTATATCAACATCCGATTCCATTTCCTACTTGTCACTAGGTGATGATAAGACGTACTCCCCCCCCCGCAATTTTCGTTTCATTTCTTACTTGCTTCGTGATATTATTTGCCTGCCCTGAAACCGTTGGGAACATTATCTTTATGGCATGAATGGGAGGAATAGGTTTTTCAGTTCAGAGTGTTTGTCCATAGAAGTTCGCTTTTCTTTGTGAATCATCGTAATAATGTTCATTTCTTAAAAACAGGTAAAAGTAGTTGTACCATGTATCGAGAAAAATAAATATCAACCAGTTCATTGTGAGGTTTGAAGCCATTTTTCAGTGTTGCCGAAGTAAACAAAAGTTGGGTGCTTTTCAGTCGGTCAACACGAATGTACCCAAACAGAGCTGGGTTATGCCTCAATCCTGAAATACATTCATAAAATACACGTATTTATTGATCTCATGTAATTTTTTTCTGGATTAGAGCATAATCCAGCTATGTTTGGGTACATTCGTGTTTACCGACTGAAAAGCACCAAACTTTTATCAACCAGTTCATTAAAATGGTAATGTTAATCCAGTTCGCCGATTTTCTAAATAATTGGACATATTTTCAAATAATCCAAAATGACTAAGTTAAATAAAACTGTGGAATTATTCCCACATCTAAATCAGCTATCAGTAACTTCAATTTATGAACCGCCACTGTATTACATTACAAATATAAGGTAGTTCTTACCAATTAGCGTGTTAGCAGTAGTAGTGTGTTATACTGTTATTATTATAAACCGACATTGACAATTGCCGCGCCAAAACTTGACTATCTTGCCACTAACAATAGATACACTCAATCAACTGAACTGCTGAACGAAGCGCATGTGATTGTGCAATGAGTGATGACGTGACGAGCTGACGAGCTACGGTGGACCCGCGCTCTTGCGCTGTTACAAGTCGGTCAGCGGTAAAACATCGAACGAACCTACAAGCGAGGGATCTGGGAACTAGTTCGGTAGTTCGTCTGTGGGACCCGCTCTTCCGAACTAGTTCGTTCGCGAACTACACAATACTACTCTGATAGACTACGTATTAGTGGAAAAGGACATCGTAAAGAGCTAATGGATGTCACAGCCATGCCAGAAGAAGCCTTTGGAGGAGACCATAGGGCAGTGGTAGCAGAACTAAAAGTAGGAAAGGTCATGAGTTTACCAGAAAAAAGGGAAAGAAAGATTAAGGTCTGGAGACTAAAGGAAAAGGAGGCTGCAGAATAGTTTAAGAAATAATTGCAAGAAAAGATAGGCCTACCAAGGACAAATATTACCCATGTGGAACAAGAATGGGAAAAGTTTAAGAGTGCATTTGTAAACAGTGCAGAGAAAACATGTGGTAGAACATCAGGAAAGGTACGGGAAAAGGCGACAAAATGGTGGAATGTTAGAGTGAAAGAAAATGTTAGAGAGAAGAAGAAAACTTGGAAGGAATGGAAAACAAAAACGACTGAAGAAGGAATCAAAAGGTGAACACTGGGTTCGTGAAAAACAAAGAAGGTGAAATATTGGCAAAACCAGATGAGATAACGGACAGATGGAAAGAATATTTCAGCGAACTGTTAAAGGTGAGACGTCGAGCATGCGGAGAAGTAACGCAAACAGCCAAAACGTGGAGGAAAAATAAAAGAAGAACCAGACATTACTATGGCAGAAGTGGAATGGACAGTTAGGAAGATGAAGATGGGGAAAGCTGTGTGAATCGACGAAGTGGCATTAGAAATGAACAAGGCGGCAGGACCAGTGAGACTGCAGTGGACATACAGACTTATCAGGAGTGTGTGGAGAGAGAAGAAAGTTCCTGAAGACTGGAAAAAGGCAATAATATTGCCAACATTCAAGAAAGGAGAAAGGAAGGTGTGTGGTAACTATTGAGGAATCATAATAATCTCGCATTTTGCCAAAGTAATGGAAATAATCCTAGAAAAAAGAATTAGAGTAAAGGTAGAAAGCCAAATAGAGGAGGAGCAGTTTGGATTTAGAGGGGGCAGATCGACAGTGGAACCCATTTTCATTCTGATACAGAACATTGAAAAGAGTTGGAAATATGGGAAGGATATGGTAATGTTTTATTGATCTAGAAAAGGCCTATGATAGCATCCCTAGAACAAAAGTTTGGGGAAGCTTAACAAATAGAGGGATAGGCAAGGAACTGAGAGACATGATAAATGGAATGTGCATGGATTGCTTCTCTAGTGTGAAAACTAGAGTCGGGACATCGGATTGGTTTAAAATGGACACTGGACTAAAGCAAGGAAGTGTGTTGTCACCCTTATTGTTCTTAATGGTGATGGATGAAATCATGAAGGCAGTAATGAAAGGTTAAAATAGGGCAAAGATGAAGGTAATGTTGTTTGCAGACGATGTTGTGATCTGGGGCGAGGATAAGATGGAGGTACAAGAACAGTTAGACGTAATAAATGAAAAGATTGAGCAATGGGCATTGAAGATAAATGTGGAGAAGAGTAAAACAGTGGTGACGACTAGAGGTAAGAAAGAAGGAAAAGGAGTAATCAAAGTCGGAGATAAGGAATTGGAAGTGGTGAAACACTTCAAATACATGGGAAGTGAACTAAATGAAGATGAAGGACTATATTTGGAAATTAGCAGAAGAATACAACTCGGGAGTGCTTTCTACCAACAGGTAACGGGACTAGTATGGAATAAGGATATACCAATTAAGGCTAAATAAGTTATGTACAAAGCATATTATGTATAATGACATATGCAGCAGAAACTGGGACAATGACTAAGAGGGATGAGAGCAGAGTACAGGCAGCTGAGATAAGATTTCTGAGAAGTATTATACCCGGTTCGTTAACACGTCCGTGACATTGTTGACATTATTATTTTGGAAAGAAGAGTTATTAGTTGAAGAGTTTGAAGGAATGGATGGTTTGAATAACGCGCGGAGGAGACTCTAGAGTGCTGAGGGAAGCATGCATCGCAGGGGCGAGTGACGTGAGTTTATGACGTAGAGCCCGCATACTTCACGAGAAATATTTTTCTGAAATTACCTTTAGGAGAAGAGATGGGCGCTAGGAAATTAGCACACTTTACTGGCAATTACAAGAGAAGGATTTTGAGCTATCAAGCGTTAAAATCGGTCCAGTAGAAGCCGAGATACGAGATGGAAGGTTCTGGAACAATTTCTCGCTGGACCATATAAAGGCCACGATTCTTAACATAGTCACATCATTACAACGGAGCATTTGCTCATGTGCGGAACTACGTAACGTGAAGTGACAGTATACACGCCGAGATTCTGACGGTCGGAGGACTTAGTCGCCGTACCAGTGGTCAGCACGACTTAGTTTTTGTTCGAGTGAACAAACTTAACTTTTGGCAGCGAATGGACTTAGAATATCCACTGACTTTCAGGTCATATATTCTACAGTCAGGTGATGGTAGTGTCGAAACCATTCACAGATGTTAGCCTACAGAACGATGTATTTCTTGTGGTGACTATACATCAGGCACTTCGAATTTCGTCAGTAGAAGTTTTATTTCATCAGTTCGTTTATGCAGCTAATAGGTGTTCCTATCTTAGCGTGCAAACGAAACCGCATTATTTGAATATGAGATTTATTCTCGAATCTACAGGAGTACTGTACCAGTCCATGACTGAGCAACGTTTCGTCATGTTACACGGTACTGGTGATAGCGGGAGTTATTTCGAACGAGTGAATGCAAATATCAACATGCGCCGCTAAAACTACTCGTAGGATTGGTAGGACATGGAGACGAACGAGGTATATGGATACGGCAGATGGCCATGGGAAGACACTGTTGGAATAGTGTCCACCGCTGGACGCGCCCTTCCTCTACATCAAGAATGAAGTAAGACAACTATTCATGTACTATCCACTAACCTGTAGTAATAGAGAATTCCATATTTTTGAACAGTCACGATCAGAAATCAACACACATTTTTCACCGTAGCTATATTTTCGATTGTATTTTTCTGGATGACAAATGGAACTGCTGTCTGACAATTTATTTTTCGATCTACGATTTTTGTCAGGACAGGCATTAGTTCATGTTCCGACATGAAATAGTTCGATTATTCCAAGGGATAGAAGTATTTTTCTTTAATTCTTATTATGAGAGCAGAAGTAATTGAGGCTTGGATTATTTAAATAATTTGATTTACATTATAATAATAATTTGTGGATGAATTTCATTAGTTGGAAGGACTTAAATTAAATAACTTTGTTTATTTTTGAATAAAAGTTAGGAAGTTTAAATAAATTTAAAAGAGTTTATGGATGAAGAGAATGAAGTAGTAAGATTTTTGAGCTCAGAATTATTTTTTCCAAAAGCACGTAAAAAAATATTCAGATGAAAAGAAAGGAACGGCAGGTATTTAATGTATCAAGTTAGGGAGAATTTATGTAAATTGGAGGCAAAGAGATATTGACCAGAACTTATTTAATTGGTAAAATAACACGGAAGATCACAGTCTAGTTATTGACAAAATATTACAAATATATATATATATATATATATATATATATATATATATATATATATATATATATATATATATATATATATTAAAAGAAATATATGATGAAGAAAAAAAGAGGAGAATAATATGATGTTGTGTGCAGAATATGTTGGTGATGATTTTAGTGTGCGTTTGGCGACACTGAAAGTTGTGGAGACCTTGGGGGACATCCAAGTGGGTGTTGTTCCCGTAGTTGTGGGCACACAAGGATGTGCGTATGTTTGAAAGAGACTGTGGGCTAAATTTGTAAAAGAAGGGTTAGGCAATGTGGACCGCCCCATATTCTTGTCAGATTTCACCATACTGTTAATCCAAATATTTTTTTTTTCTGGATCAACTTGAAGTTCCGATGGTATGCCTAAATAAATAATTGAAGAACATGAATTTAGATTTGTTGAACCTGACCGAAAAAAATAAGATTAAAGGTGCAAATGAATTAAAATAAATAATTAATGAATTTTTATTTTGGAATAATAATAATAACAGTGGAAATGAGCAAATAAAATATTCATCATGTGAGAGGTTGAGAAAACTTGTAATAAAGTGAAGGGAAATTTTGAAATTAATTAATTAATAATAATAATAACATTTTTTTAATTATTTTTTTTGTGAGATTATATGAAAATTTTGGTGATAGAAAATTTTTGATAACATAAAATTTTGGTGAAGAGTTAAATGATTTAATCCGCTGATGGTGGATAGCAATAATTTATATTGTTTACAACAATTTTTGTGTAATGTTAATAACATATGAATATAATTTAAAATTTTTGTGACATTTAAACAAATGAAAGTGAGGAAAGAAAAAAGTTAAATTTTCAAAATTTTATGAAAAGTTTTTGAACAAATTTCGTTTTTTGGAAATTGAAAATCTTTATGAACAATTATTAATATTCGACTTTATGTCAGTCGAGTATTGATATTGTTATGAAACAACGAATCAGTGATATGATAATTTTTCCAAATAAGTCTAATTTTGGAATAACACCGAATGAATCAAGTGTTTTTTTTTTTTGAGAAATGTTTTGCTACGAATATTTGAAAAATCAAATGCAATCTTTCGAAAAGTGAACTACGAACATGTAAATATTACGGATCACTCAGAATTCTTTATTGAACAGTGATTACCAGTGTAAATATTCTTTTTGAATTTTTTTTTTGGATATCAGAATGGACTAATTAATTTTCTGATTATCATATCTGCGACATTCTAGTAATATTTTAGGGACTGGTGATTTCTCATGTGTGATTTGTTTTATCTTTGATGAGGTTTTTGCCATTCGAATCATATTTTTATCTATAAATAAATTGTGATTTTAAGGAATGTGCTAGTTCAAAAATAATTTCTCACCTTACCTTACTTGTGAATTGCCGAGATCAGGGATGCCAGATTAGACCCAAGTATTCACCTAGATAGACCCTGAGATATATTTTCTCGTGCTAATCTGATGTCGGTATTTTACAAAATGTGGTCGTTGGATCTCGGTCCAAATGAACACATAAGGTAGAGGGGAGAAGTTTGGCGCCCGTACTAAGGGGCTACCGAATGGGTCTTTCGGATTTGTTTTCGAAGAGGCATTCGAGTAGGCTTGTGAATTTTGCCACTTGTTTCGACAATTGACAAAAATCTAGATAATTTTGAATCAAGGGAGATTGTTGAGTCCATGTTTGAGGACATAGTAAAATTTGCATTTTGAAATAAGTATTTTTGATTTTGTTTTGTTGTAACGACTTTGATTCGTAAGTGAGTACAGTAATACTTTAAAGGGAGTTTTATTAAATTTTTTTTTGAAATAAATGCTAGAATTGGAAGTTTGTTTTGGTTAGGTAAAATAGCACATTTATAGTATCCAGATGGAGGATTTTTTTTGAATTTTGAAATTTTGCTGTTGTTGTTTGAAAGTCAATTTAAATGAGTAGATTTTTTTCTTTTCCATTAGACATCGACGTAGGGTATCTCAATTTATTCGGAATTCTCAAATGCTATAGGGTAGTATATGTTTAGTTTTAAGGCTTCGTTCTATCCATGGAATACCAGTCCTGTATTTTTATTGGAAAATAATGGATCAGGTTTTGGAGGTGTTGGCTCGGCTGGAGTCAAACAATAAACAGAGTATTGAGAGAGCTACTCAATTAGAGAATATGTTGTCAGAAAATTCCAAAAGGTTGGAAAAGCAGATACAAGAAAATTCTCAATATTTGGACAGTAGGATCAATGAAAATTCTAAATCATTAGGATCTAAAATAAATGAAAATTCTAAATCATTAGAATCTAAAATAAATGAAAACTCTAAATCTTTGGAAAGCTCATTAGAATCCAAATTAAATCAATCATTTGAATCTCATCTATCTGAAAAGTTGTTAGAGAGTTCTAATTCACTTAGGTCAGATATTGACAGTAAACTATCCGAAAATTCTAAACTTTTTGAGGACAGATTAAGTGTTAGCACAGAATCTTTAAGGGAAACTTTGGAGGAGAAAATTGCTGAACATTCTAAAGCTCTTGATAGGTTGACTGAAAATTCCCGCATAGAGGATTTAAAAATCATTGGAAATTCAGAAACGCTAAGGTTAGATTTGGCTGATAATTCTAAACTGTTAGAACATCGCTTATCAGAAAGTTTGGGGAAACAATTCGCGGAAAAGTCCAAAATTTTTTGGGGAAAACTTAGCGAATTATTTGAAAAATCCAAAAACGTAGAAACTAGGTTAGAAGAAAACAAAGTTTCACTGGAAACCAAAATTAAGGATAGCATGAAAAACTTAGAGGACAAAATCGAAAAATCGCATGATAAATTGAAAGACATGAAAGAATATTTTGATAAACATTCTAGAAGAGTGGCTGAAGACTTGGTAAACTTGGAGATCAAAATTACGGAAGAGTGTAATGTTACTGCAAGGCAGGTGTTGCAGAAAGTGGCAACAGATTTCCAGGGGACTATTCTAGAACAGCTGAAAGAGGACAAGCTAATCCAGGAACTTAGTAAAAATGTGAAGGAGATAGCTCTTACTGAGGTCAGAAGTTCAGTACTAGAGGAGGCTTAAGAGGACGTTCAGGAAGTATGGAATTCTTTTTCTACGCATATCAAAGTAATATCGGAAGATGTAGGAAACATTCAGAGAGATGTGTCTAAGGTGACTAATTTAGTGGAGACTCATGAAACTATAATTGAGAAATTAGTAAAAGATATTCAGGACACGAATCAAGACGTGAGAAAGAAAGGAATCGATCCTGTAACTAAAGAATTGGTTGAGACGACCATAGAAGAGATCAGAGGAGAGATATAAAAGAAGACAGATGCTTCTGGACTGAAGAAGACATTGGAAACACTAGAAGAGAAAATGGTTTTATATGAATCTCAAAGGAAGCAAAGAAATGTGGAAGAAATTCCAATTTTTGAGCAGGATAAGAAGAGAGAAATTTTGAAAGAGATGGAGGATCAGAAAATCATGGCAAATTCTATTCCCATCGCTATATATAAGGATAAGGATGATAAACCAGGAAAGGTTTCAGGAACAGGAAGTATCCCACCGGCCGAATTTTTGAGAGAAGTCAGGGATTACATCCGGGATTCAAAAGTTTCAAAGGAAAGAGAGATAGGAGTGGTGAGCAGATTTTTGGATGGACCTGCACTGGTTTGGTTCAGGGCTTTTAGATCCAGTTTCCACAATTTCGGTGAATTTTCCAGGGGGCTGGTGAGAAAATTTTGGTCGCCGGAAACTCAACAACAGATCAGGGCGGAATTGTATGCACAGAGATATTCAACATCACAGCCAACAAAGTACTCGGCTTATTTCTCGCAACAATTATCTAAATTGCAATTTCTCGAACCACCAATACCAGATTTTAAAATGATATCTGCGCTCATACGTCAATTTCCAATCGAGGTGCAAAGAACACTGATTGCAGCGAACATCGGAAACATGGAGGAATTCGATGAGGTGCTACAAAGGTTAGATCATGCCAATGCACAATTTTTTCACTTAAGAGGTAATAACAAAACTGAAAACCATACGATAAATACTGTAGTGACTGATCGTCACAGCCAAACAAATCAACAATGGAACAAACCTCAGAACCAGATTGAAAATAACGGATGGAGCAACACGAGAGACACACCATATCAGAATAGACCATATGTCAGGCCATACCAATACCAAAATAGATGGAATCAGTGGAGAAAACCAGGGTTTCAATCAAAACCATACAATAGGCCACAGCAACAGTATGGAAATCAACAACAAAATAGAAGAGAGGAACAACGAGGGAAGAAGGAATTCAAGCAACAGGCTAGGGACGATCTTGACAGAAGGCATCAGGATAGCAAGCAATACCTAGATGAGCAACACAACAAACCTAGTACTTCCGGGTTGCAGAAGTCTACAGGTGATGTAAAAAAACGCCGAAAAATTAATAAGTAGTTACATTTCGAAGATTGTTAAATGGCAAGCGGAGGATGAAGACTTGATAGATGTAAAGGGAGAGAGAATTGGACTTGAGAAAAGAACGAAATCACCTATTATAGAGTGTGAAGTCTATGGTACGAAGATTCATACACTTATAGATACTGGAGCTATGCTTTGTGTAGTTAGTGAGAAGCTCTATGCTTTGTGGAAGATCACAGAAAGTTCGGAGGAAATTCCTGTGTCATGTATTAAGATACAAGGAATTATACCTAACGAGGTGACTACATGCAAAGTACAGTTATATCTAAAGCTAAAGATTGGAGAATGCTATTTTGAGCACATTTTCGTGGTGATGAAAGACATTATCCATGATATGATCCTTGGAAATGATTTTATGACTAAGTACAAAGCTATAATCGATATGAAGTCAGAGACCATACGTTTTCATCATACTGAAGAGGAAGATTTTGAGGGTGACGAAGTGAAATTCACCGAGGGAAACATCCGATGGTCACAGGTTATTCATAATATTGAAGGAGAAGAAGAAGAAGAAGAAGAAGTAGTTAAAGTAGAGGAAACACCAAAATTGAAAAAGATGTTATGTGAATTTGAGGACATATTTGATACGAAACCAGGGGAGATCAAGGATTTTGACTATCACATCCAAGTGAGTGATGAAGCACCGTGTCATTGTAAACTTTACCCTATTGCAGAGAAGTATAGAGAGCAGGTGAAGGTCATGATTGAAGATTTGGAAAAGAATGACATAATAGAAAACTATACCACAGCTTATGTGAATCCATTAGGAGTTGTGCCAAAGAATTATTGATGAATAGTGTAAAGCTGGAATATCCTGATTTTCAGAAGAATTTTATTATCGAATCAGATGCTTCAAATATGGGTAAAGGAGCTATCCTATTACAAGAAGACGAAGATCACACTAGGCATTATTTATCTTTTATAAGCAGAAAGTTGAGACCTTCAGAGCGAAATTATTGCACGACTGAACTTGAAGCTTTAGCTATTGTTCACGCTCTAGAAACTTGGAAGAAGATGCTTATAGAACATTCTGTCATGGTGCGAACAGACCATCATGCACTTGAGTTTATTTTGAAGACGAATTTTGCAAGTGAAAGGATCATACGTTGGGCTTTGTTTGTCCAACAATTCAACGTCATGATAGAGCACGAACCTGGAAAAGCGAATGTAGGAGCCGACTTGTTAAGTCGTGCAGTTGAACCGACTTTTAAGGTGATGCCTATTACCTTGATACAAGAAGATGAAGAAACTCTAGAACGTTTGGAAAGGATATCTGTTACTCAGAAGAGGAACACACGTTTGAGGAAAATATACCGATTTCTGAAAGGGAACATGCATGTTAAAGATACAGATTATCAGGAAACAGAGAGGATTTCGAGGAATTATGTGGTCATGAACGATATTGTGTATCGATTCATTGATGCAGACCATACAAGACTGAGAGTAGCGGTACCACCCATATTGCAGCAACGGATTGTTTGGTTAGCGCACAGGATTTCGGGACACGCTGGATTGGATAAGACAGTACAACTTGTGCAAGAGAAATTTTCGTGGGAGAATATGAGGACTACAGTCAGAGAGACGATTAGGACATGTGACTTGTGTCAACGAAGCAAGCACAATTCTAAGTTGTTGAGGGAAGCTCCTCGTCCTATTATTCCGCCGAAACCAAGAGAATTATACGCTATGGATATTTATGGACATTTACCGAAGTCGAAGAGGGAAAATAGATACATTTTGGTAACCATTGATGTTTTTTCTAAATTCACAATGTTACACCCCATCCAGAAAGCTAATACACGCTACATCTTGAAGAGGATTAGAGAGAGTGTGATACCTGAAGCAGGGAAACCTGAATACCTCTTAACCGATCATGGATCGCAGTTCACATCTTACGAATTTAGAAATGCTATGGAAGTATTGGATATTAAGCAGATCCTATGTTCAATACGCCATCCTGAAAGCAACCCAGCTGAAAGAATTATGTCTGAGATAGCAAAATTTTGTCGTTTGTTTTGTTCTGCTGAACATTGGAAGTGGATGGATGTGTTACCCATTGCATCACACTCCATTAACTCTACAGTACACGAGAGTACAAGGCAGATACCGATGATATTGCATCATGGCAATAAACCCATAAGACCATGGGATAGGATCATTTCGATACCACCGGAAATAGACCCTAGTAGACAACTCAGAGAAGTTCAAGCACTGGAGAAAATTCGCAAGCAAGCTGACAAGAGAGAAAGGAGAGTCCGAGGGAAGAAATTCAAACTACCTGTGAATGTTGGAACTCTCGTACTTGTAAAGAAATCTGTTCCGTCTGACGTCATGAACAGAGTATATTCGAAGTTTGCTAGTTTATACTACGGCCCATTCAGGATTACTGAAAGTTTTGATAACGGAAGTTATACATTGGTTGAAGAAGAATCTGGTAACACCGTGGGAAAATCAACGCGGCAAGTTTGAAGATTTATCATCCAAAAGCCAGACAACAATAAGAAAAAAATATATGATGTGTCACATATTTTTTATTGGCGTAAGGGGTGGATATACCCGGATCGTTCACACGTCCGTGACATTGTTGACATTATTATTTTGGAAAGAAGAGTTATTAGTTGAAGAGATTGAGGGAATGAATGGTTTGAATAACGCGCGGAGGAGACTCAAGAGTGCTGAGGGACGCATGCATCGCAGGGGCGAGTGACGTGAGTTTATGACGTAGAGCCCGCATACGTCACCAGAAATATTTTTCTGGAATTACCTTTAGGAGAAGAGATGGACGCTAGGAAATTAGCACACTTTACTGGCAATTACAAGAGAAGGATTTTGAGCTATCAAGCGTTAAAATCGGTCCAGTAGAAGCCGAGATACGAGATGGAAGGTTCTGGAACAATTTCTCGCTGGACTATATAAAGGCCACGATTCTTAACATAGTCACATGATTACAACGGAGCATTTGCTCATGTGCGGAACTACGTAACGCGAAGTGACAGAATACACGCCGAGATTCTGACGGTCGGAGGACTTAGTCGCCGTACCAGTGGTCAGCACGACTTAGTTTTTATTCGAGTGAACAAACTTAACTTTTGGCAGAGAATGGACTTAGAATATCCACTGACTTTCAGGTCACATATTCTACAGTCAGGTGATGGTAGTGTCGAAACCATTCACAGAAGTTAGCCTACAGAACGATGTATTTCTTGTGGTGACTATACATCAGGCACTTCGAATTTCGTCAGTAGAAGTTTTATTTCATCAGTTCGATTATGCAGCTAATAGGTGTTCCTATCTTAGCGTGCAAACGAAACCGCATTATTTGAATATGAGATTTATTCTCGAATCTACAGGAGTACTGTACCAGTCTATGACTGAGCAACTTTTCGTCATGTTACATGGTACTGGTGATAGCGGGAGTTATTTCGAACGAGTGAATGCGAATATCAACATGCGCCGCTAAAACTACTCGTAGGATTGGTAGGACATGGAGACGAACGAGGTATATGGATACGGCAGATGACCATGGGAAGACACTGTTGGAATAGTGTCCACCGCAGGACGCGCCCTTCCTCTACATCAAGAATGAAGTAAGACAACTATTCATGTACTATCCACTAACCTGTAGTATTAGAGAATTCCATATTTTTGAACAGTCACGATCAGAAATCGACACACATTTTTCACCGTAGCTAGATTTTCGATTGTATTTGTCTGGATGACAAATGGAACTGCTGTCTGACAATTTATTTTTCGATCTACGATTGTTGTCAGGACAGGCATTAGTTCATGTTCCGACATGAAATAGTTCGATTATTCCAAGGGATAGAAGTATTTTTCTTTAATTCTTATTATGAGAGCAGAAGTAATTGAGGCTTGGATTATTTAAATAATTTGATTTACATTATAATAATAATTTGTGGATGAATTTAATTAGTTGGAAGGACTTAAATTAAATAACTTTGTTTATTTTTGAATAAAAGTTAGGAAGTTTAAATAAATTTAAATGAGTTTATGGATGAAGAGAATGAAGTAGTAAGATTTTTGAGCTCAGAATTATTTTTTCCAAAAGCACTTAAAAAAATATTCAGATGAAAAGAAAGGAACGGCAGGTATTTAATGTATCTAGTTAGGGAGAATTTATGTAAATGGGAGGCAAATAGATATTTACCAGAACTTATTTAATTGGTAAAATAACACGGAAGATCACAGTCTAGTTATTGACAGAATATTACAAATATATATATATATATATATATATATATTAAAAGAAATATATGATGAAGAAAAAAAGAGGAGAATAATATAATGTTGTGTGCAGAATATGTTGGTGATGATTTTAGTGTGCGTTTGGCGACACTGAAAGTTGTGGAGACCTTGGGGGTCATCCAAGTGGGTTTTGTTCCCGTAGTTGTGGGCACACAAGGATGTGCGTATGTTTGAAAGAGCCTGTGGGCTAAATTTGTAAAAGAAGGGTTAGGCAATGTGGACCGCCCCATATTCTTGTCAGATTTCACCATACTGTTAATCCAAATATTTTTTTTCTGGATCAACTCGAAGTTCCGATGGTATGCCTCAATAAATAATTGAAGAACATGAATTTAGATTTGTTGAACCTGACCGAAAAAAAATAAGATTAAAGGTGCAAATGAATTAAAATAAATAATTAATGAATTTTTATTTTGGAATAATAATAATAACAGTGGAAATGAGCAAATAAAATATTCATCAAGTGAGAGGTTGAGAAAACTTGTTATAAAGTGAAGGGAAATTTTGAAATTAATTAATTAATAATAATAACATTTAAAAATTTTTTTTTGTGAGATTATATGAAAATGTTGGTGATAGAAAATTTTTGATAACATAAAATTTTGGTGAAGAGTTAAATGATTTAATCCGCTGATGGTGGATAGCAATAATTTATATTGTTTACAACAATTTTTGTGCAATGTTAATAACATATGAAAATAATTTAAAATTTTTGTGACATTTAAACAAATGAAAGTGAGGAAAGAAGAAAGTTAAATTTTCAAAATATTATGAAAAGTTTTTGAACAAATTTCGTTTTTTGGAAATTGAAAATCTTTATGAACAATTATTAATATTCGACTTTATGTCAGTCGAGTATTGATATTGTTATGAAACAACGAATCAGTGATATGATAATTTTTCCAAATAAGTCTAATTTTGGAATAACACCGAATGTATCAAGTGGTTATTTTTTTAGAAATGTTTGGCTACGAATATTTGAAAAATCAAATGCAATCTTTCGAAAAGTGAACTACGAGCATGTAAATATTAGGGATCACTCAGAATTCTTTATTGAACAGTGATTACCAGTGTAAATATTCTTTTTGATTTTTTTTTGGATATCAGAATGGACTAATTAATTTTCTGATTATCATATCTGCGAAATTCTAGTAATATTTTAGGGACTGGCGATTTCTCATGTGTGATTTGTTTTATCTTTGTTGAGGTTTTTGCCATTCGAATCATATTTTTATCTATAAATAAATTGTGATTTTAAGGAATGTGCTAGTTCAAAAATAATTTCTCACCTTACCTTACTTGTGAATTACCGTGATCAGCGATGCCAGATTAGACCCAAGTATTCACCTAGATAGACCCTGGGATATATTTTCTCGTGCTAATCTGATGTCGGTATTTTACAAAATGTGGTCGTTGGATCTCGGTCCAAACGGGCACAGTATGGTCCAGAAAACGAGGAGAGACAGAGTGAGAAATGACGATATACGGAAAGAACTGGCAGTACAGGAACTAAATGACAAACTAGAGCAAAACAGATTGAGATTGAGATGGTTTGGACATGTCAAACGGATGAATGAATTAAGGCTACCAAGGCGAGCATTGGAACGACGGATGAGAGGGAAGAGAGGACGAGGAAGACTTAAAATGCGTTGGATGGACTCGGTGAAGTATAGCATTAGAAAATGGAACCTGGATTTGAACACCGTGTCGGAAGAAGAATGGTGGAACGACAGAATAAAGTGGAGAGGAACCATATTTGCCCCCAACCAGTGTCAGCTGGAAAGAGGGAAATGAAGATGATGATGATGAATGGTAACCAGTTGCACAAATAACTAAAAGGACTTGTGCCTCTAAGGCGACCCTTCTCATCGTCATTCAATTGTACACCCTCTGTCTGTAAAGTTCGGTGAATGGGTCTATATTACGAACGGATTGTTGGCTTACCTGAAACAGCCGTTACTATCTTTCGAATTAATCCCCGTGGATGGTTAAGCACTTCTCAGAACGGCTGTACAAGTCCTGGCATAGTCTTCATGAGGGATAGCCTTAAGTTGGGTCGTCACATTACGTTGGATGTCCAAAATATCCGAAATCCTCTGGCCTTCCTGGGGTTTTTGGCGACCCTGGACCCTGATACTCCATACTTTGACGCTTGCCTTCGAGGTCGTACCTCAGGCACCAGGTCTCGTCACCCATGACGATGGTTTTCAGGACCATTCCATTCCACGGAACATTCACTCTTCTCACTGCCACCCGTCGAACAGGTGTGCACGTTAGGTTGCATAAATTCACCCTTCTCACTGCCGCCTGTCTATCAGGTGTGCAAGGCAGGTTGCATAAATTCACGCTTCTCTCTTGCTTTCAATTTTAGAGTTTTGACGACCCAAACTGAAGGCTATTCCTAAGGAAGACTATACCAGGATTTTCCAGGACTTGTTCAGTCGTTCTCAGAAGTGCATAACCATCCACGGGGATTACTTCGAAGTAACAGTAACGGCTAGTTCAGGAAAGCCAACAATCCGTTCGTAATATACAGTGGCGTACGCGGGATTTCCTTCTTGGGGGGGGGGGTTCATTCATAGTAATGTCCTATAATAAAAATGATAATTCGAATATAACTCATAAAAAGCAACAATTCAGTTAAATAAACATTACCGGACCCAAGCGAGAAATCTCGCATGTTCATAAACCACCCTTCCCCGATAGGTTTATAACGAGAGAATTAATTGCAGCATGTTAGAGCTCCAGTATTTGCAAATCGCACACTTCTAACAAAAATTGATATTTATGAAATTAGAATGGAATTCGTCACTGCTAATGTCATTTGTGTGCTGAGTCCATTGATTTATCTTAGCTGTAACACTCACCAGTTATTCGATATTTTTGAAATTATATGATTTGAGTACTCATTCCTTTGACTTACTGTTTCTGAAATCCATGCAAAATGATAAAGGAAAGACCTCATAATGTTAAAATGACACGAAACAGGCGTCACAGCGTCCAAAATGTGAAGTGGACAGCAATTACGGAGCATATTTTCCTACAGCAACAGTATCGACAAATCTCACACTTCGTACATTTTTTTAAAGTCATTTTTAGAGAAATTATTGATATTTATGAAATTAGAGTGCAATTCGTCACTGCTAATGTCTATTCTCTTTCATTTGATTGCTCGTTTGGCGCGATCGGTCGCTTGTGAGCGCCACAGGAGGGATCTATACTAATGAAAGAATATATATATGATGATTCTCTTTGCATGAAAACTATTTTAACTATATTTTTCAGCACTTTAAACAATATTACAAACACAATTGAAAACATAAAAGATTAATAACAAATACGGAAAAGAGTTTAGCCCAATATAGATATTACAAAAAGAAATGTCTAAATTGTCAATCGGGCTAAACCAAAGAATCTGATTAAGTAGATATTTTCCCTGGAATTTGTTGAAGGACTTAAGACAAGTCTACTTCAATCGTATATCAAGCCTTCTAGGTTTTACAGACAAGTCATTCAGTACTTCCTCAATTGGAACATCAACAGTATCATGAATGAACATCAAAGCTAATCCATTAAGGCGTTCTTCACTAGTTGAATTCCTTAAATAGTTCTTCAAGAATTTTAAGGACGGAGACGATCTTTCACACGAGCAGGTTGTGACAGGTAAGGTAGCCATGATGACAAGCTGGTTATACACAACTGGAAACATGTTCTTATTGCATATTGACAAAGCATCTATAGCACTCTTGGGCTTCTTTTCAATAGATTTCAGAGTTTGTTCCAGAGAAGTAGCTCGCTTCTAATATTAAGGGGAAGTCCAAAAAATTCAGCTACATTTTCTACTTCAGCTAAGCTTTGGTTGGATAGTTCGTCTTCAGTTGTGGTAACTAGCATTTGCAATGGCTGAAGAGTTTCTTTATGGGAGACAAATTTATCATCAAGTGATGAAATAGTTTCTTCAAGAAATGGGATGAAAATAACCCGCCTATAATATTCTTCCGGATCGTTAGATGAAACGTTGTTCCTCATCGTTTGTCGAACAACAGTTCGAGGCTGAACTACAGGCAATCCAAATTCTTTCCAGAACTCTAAAACCGAATTATATGCACACAAAAACCTTGCGTCTGCATCTGCCCTCATTTCTTCAAGAGACCTCTTAACATTCATGGAGGCGTTGATTGCTTGACTGAGATCCAAATTTTCAGTTTGAAGGTATTTGCTGAGAGGAAGTGTGATTTGAAATGCTTCATGAATGACAAATACACTTATCAAGAACTCAAATTTGCTGATAGCGCACAGAAGAAGTTCCGCATCTGTAGCTGCCTTCTTATCAACCCACGCTGCTATTTTTTTCTAATGCCAACAATAACGGTTTCAGAAGTTCAATGAATGAACGAACAGACTCGTGCTTTTCAATCCTTCTCGTTGCACATAACTTCTTGAGTTTACTCACTCGGGGTTTCTCTTCCATACTTTCAACTTCATTTGTCAACACAGCCTGCCTCTTTGGTGAAGTACTAAAAATGGCATAAGCTCTTTCAATTGTACCCATACAGTTCCTAATCTCTGCAACACTACACCCTTCAGAAATGGCCAGATTTAAACAGTGAGCACTACAGTGAACATACAGGGCTTTGGGAAACTGTTTTCGTACAATGGCCTGAGCACCTCTGTAGGATCCACTCATGGCACTAGCTCCATCATAACCTTGGCCTACGAGATATTCTGCATCCAGTCCCAAACCTTTCAAACCAGACAATATGGTATTCGCAAGGCCTAACCCAGAAGCATCATTGATAGCAATAAATTGCAGAAACTCCTCATGTACGGAATTATCTTGAACGAAACGGACACATAGTGACATTTGCTGCACACCGCTGATGTCTGTGGTCTCGTCAGCAAGAACAGAAAAGTATTTAGCTTTTTTCACCTGATCGACTAACCTTTTCAATATTATGTCATTCAAAGATGAAATAATTTCATTGTGAATCCGTGGGCTTACGTATGTTGCATTTAAGGATGCTGTCATCAAATGTTCCTTTAGTATTGTATCACCAGCTTCTGCTCGAAACTTGAGAAGAGACCTGAAATTTCCCTCCCCTTTCTTGAGAGGCTCGTCTAAATTTACAGGTCCCGAATCCCTGTGACCACGGAAAGCAATGCCCATTCGAGCAAGGAAAATCACAGATTTAATTATTGGTATGAGTTTCTCCCTGTTGCATAATATGTTGGATTGAACACCCCTATCCAAGCTTACGTCAACAGCAGGTTTTGTACCTTTGTATATGGCGAGAAAGTTCGCAGCCTTTTCCGTACATGCCATATGATACTTGGTTTCTTGGTGTTTCTTGAAATCCTACTTCGCATTTTTCCAGTTCATGTAAGGAAAATTTTACTAGTTTACCTGGCGATGAAGATTGTTTCCCAACAACGGTGCAAAACAACGAACAATATTTACAAAAGGCTCCGTTCTTTCAAGGAGAATAAACTAGCCATTTCCACTCTGATAACCAGTTCAACTGAAATTTCAGATTCCTTGGACCCGATAAAGGGAAATTAAAATTGCTTCCAGGTGTCCAGGCATTTTCCAGCAGTTCATTTTTCAGATAATCATCAATCTAAAGAAAAAAGTAAATCATAACATTGAAATAATTAACATATACCGACACATACGTAGGCCAAGGCCATACAAATACCGGTATAACATAATAGGTAAAGCTTCGAAATGCAAATCAGTTACAGAAATAGCGATTATCATGAATCATATTGTAAACACACCTGTTGGCCAGCATAACCTCCTAAGTCTGTTCGATGTATTTGGTCGGTAGCCGGCTTGGTAGTAGCCGATAATACTTAAAGTTCATTTTCAATTCTTAAAGATGAACTACTTGCAATGGCAGTGTTGCATGTAACATCTACTCTTGGTTTTTTAATAATAAATCGATCCATTACGCATTACAAATAAACTCGGAAAAAAAGTGCGACTCACGATCTGGCAGTTCACAGATATGCACGTTTAAAGCAGCACGAAGCTGCGTTACGATAGTTACCTATCGCACACTTTAACAGTAAAACGACAATTTTGATATTTCGCCTAGTGTAGTTAGTTATTATTGCTTTAAGTGGAAGAACAGCGAGGTCATCTGCCCCTCTTGCCCCGTTTAACATGTAGTTTAAGGGTGTTTACCCCAGGCCATAACCAGTAGCTAGCGCCAAAGCTGGAGAAGTCTCGTTGCGAGTTGAGTGGAGGTCATTTACCACGTGAAGAACGTGTTCACATTAAAAATATATTACAAAGGAGTAGCCTAAAGAAGCCTCACTGGCAGCAATTCAAAACATTTTCCAGGTGATAGATGGGACAATATAAGGAGTCATGTAAACTAATGTCTCGGGGGGGGGTTAAACCCTAACCCCCGTCGGTACGCCACTGATAATATATAACCATTCACCAAACTTTTCAGACAGAGGGGGTATTATCCACTGTAGATTTTAATATTTTGTATAATAAAGATGGTGGGTGGGTGTAATATTACGTCATATTATGGTCTTCTTTGGTTTGTTTATTTATTATGGTTCACCGCATGGTATAGTGGCTAGCATTCTAGACTGTCGCCCCGGAGGTCCAGGTCGATTCCCTGCTCTGCCAATACATTTATATTCTGGTGTGAGGACTGGAACGGAGTACACTCAGCCTCGTGAGGACCATCTGAAATGAGGAGGGTATCGATTCCCACCTCAGCCATCTTGGATTTGGTTTGCCGTTGTTTCCCATTTCTACTCCAGGCAAATGCCGATATGGTTCCTAACTTAAGGCCACGGCCTATGTACAAATACAGTACAGACACTAGTACAGACGTCACAATAGCACAGGCTATCAGACAAATTCCTCACACACCCAAGTACACGGGGCTAGATGATCACGATGGATTTTAAATCGTGATACTATCCAAGGCCATCGTATTCAGCAGTACGAAACTCGTACACAGTACTTGTTTCGAAATTACAAGTTTGTTAAACTATCACCACAGAATGGTAAGATCGTAAGTAATCGATTTTAATATTGTAACAAGATGGTGGTCATCCATTATAATCAGTCTGATATCTTTGTGACGTGCAAATTATGTCTCATTAAGAAGACTTCCCTTTCATAAACGTTTGCAGTAAATTACAGATAGACTATAGTAGCTCGAGAAAATTAGCTTTAAGTTTGTTTCCAGTGATACGTTCGGTTTTACTAAATTAAATGTATGTTCTGAACCTACAAACATATACAGTTCGTTTGCTTTGTAGGCATTTTTATTTTCTCTTCGTATTATATGTGGTTTGAAAATTTAAATTGCGAATGTATACAGCATTTGTGAAGTACCATACTTGATTAAATATATCATTAAGCACGGTTTATTTATTTATTTATTTATTATCGTCCAGTTTTTTCCCTATGCTACTGAAATATACTGTATGGTGTTTGAAGCCATTCTCAGTGTTGCCTTAGTAAACGAAAGTTTGATGCTTTTCAGTCGGTCAACACGCACGATTTTACCCAAATGAGATGGGTTATTCCCTAATCCTGAAAAAAATCTCATGTAAGGCATCAAACTTTCGTCTATTGAAATATACATAGTTCTTTGTTTGATTGTTTAGTTGGATAACTGATTCGACTCTGGTCCACTTCCGGTCCATAGAGGCGAGTCTGACGTCTAGTGTAAACTTTAGTGGGTAAGATGGCGTCTATGCCCAGAGACGTAACGTCATGAGAGAATTCCCAGGCAGAGTTGCCAACCTGTAGGTGTGAAATACCCCTTAATTCCCGATATATCTCCCACATTACCCCGATTTGAATTTTGATGCAAACGGTCCGAATCGGGAAACAAAATGGGTTTTCATGGTGACCACTCATGTTCACAGCGGTAATGTGGTGACCAGGCACGCGACATGATCGGACTGGCGTGGCCTTAGAACAGTGGGAGGAGTGGGACTGACTGGTCGCTCGCGTCACTTTTAAAACCAAAACGAAATATCACGCGCACCACTGGGTCAGGTTTGACAGGATACGGTTGCGACATAAACGTAGGATGAAAGGCAGCATTTTCTTGAATATATAGAGACATGAATCACAAATTCTACGCCCAGTAGTTTACTTTTTATGTTATTTCAAAATTATTTGAAAGAGGACACTGCTAATCACCATCAAACACAACTTGTGTCCTTGGAAAGTAAATGCTATTTTCTAATTGCTTATGTCTGAAAAGGCAGGAAAAACATAATTATTCATGTCAATCTTTGCTTTTGTGAGCAGGATATTGATATTTGCGACCTTAACATATTTTAATTTATTTTGACTCTTCATTCAATCATAACTAGCAAGGAAACAAAGAAAGAAAAAGATTATGTTGAATGCAATTAAAACGCATGGAACATAGTTAAATAAATACCAGCATATGTTTAGAAGTGTGTTGCTTTTCCATCTGAGCAACGTGTATGGAACAAAATGGCCATGTTCCATACTTTTGGGGCATAAACAATGAGGAATTAACACTTTCAACACAAGGACAAACAAAACAAAATTGTTACATAGTGAAACACTCACTCATCAATTATTACCCGTAAAACCTTCTGCAATGTAAGCGTGGTTTTATACGAATATTGGAGTTGCGAAACACTTTCAGGATGCATGTTCTTGTATCATGCCTTGTCATGATAGAAACAAGCTTTGAAGAAAATTAACCACTTAGCACATCACACGACATAGAATAAAAGAAAAGTACATGAAAATAGACAAACCCAAAGAATAGTAAACCTGGAATTTATTTACCTCAAAGACGCCTCAATCTGAAAGTGATTCCACCCCGGATATTTCTCATTCAGATTCCCCAGAAAAACTGGAGTCTTGTCCCAGGTGTATGACGATAGGCTCTTGTTCTGCATCATCTTCATACTGGTCTATTAATCCTTCACGATCCATATATTCGCGCTCAGTCTGTTCCACATTACGGCACATTGATGCCCATTCTTTATCAGTGACATCTGCAAACTTTTGCTTAGCCAGTTCCATAACATCTTCCAGTTTAAATGTCATATTGTGTACAGACACCCCGTTCTTCACTATACCCCAGATCTTTTCTATTGCATTTAATTCCGGATGATAGATATTAAGTCTCAACATAGAATGCCCATGTTTACTCAACAATGCAGCCAATTTATAATTTATGTTGTCGTACAATTCTGGTTTAGTCATTATTATTATTATTATTTATTTGGATTTATTGTGCTTTTGTCATGTCGGGAGTGTAGCATATAGGCCTACCTCTTTCGTTGAACCATGTTGGCATATCTCATTTTAAAGAAGCTTGCGTAGGAGCGGGATTAATTTTGGCTTTATGGTATGACGCATTGTCTAGAACAAGAACTGTATAGGGGGGGGGGGGTAGATTTGGAATGAGCTTCTCCTGCAACCACCACATGAAGTTGTTAGTATTGATTTCATCAGGATAGTCACCAGATCTACTGTACTGTCAGATTTAAAGATATATACTGTAGAACATTGGGAACAACTCCAACCATTCCTCCGGTATGTACTATTATTAAACGTCGTCCCATGGATAAGAGAGCACGAAAGCCTTGGGCGGAATTGTCAGTGCATGAATATCTAGCGGTATGAGTACTGTGTATGTAGGTTTCATCACTGTAAATTATTGGTCGATTTTGTGCTATATAATGCAGGATTTGCCTTAAATATTTCGGTCTTTGAAGACGAATGTCCTGCCTCTCCGTCAAAACTGTTCTGCTGTTCAGTGTCTTCCTCCAATTGAATCCCATTTTACGTAAAAGACGTCGTAAGCTCTATTTACTCCCTGAAAGATTAATGTCTTGTTGTAACTTAGAAAGTAACAGTCGAAGCGTGGGAATTTTTATTTCGAGCAAAGCAAAATCAAATATACATCGTCGTATTACTTCATGATAAAATTATCCGCTGAAGATTTGGTGACTGCTCGCGGTCTTGCTTTCCCAGGTGTGGATAAGGATGTAGAGGGACCTTCCATCGACACTAATACCATTTTTTCACTTACTATTGCCCTAATTGTACGCTCAGGAACTCCAGCAGCCGCCGCTGCCCGTTTGCCGAATTCATTTATAGGTATGTTAACACCCCTTTCTGCTCCTTGTTTCATTTAATTGTGCACATTTCTCTCACCGACTGTAATGTTTTTGTTTTTAACTTGGACAGCACCGGAGGCATTGCGACCGTTGATCGTCAGTGTCTTTAAATACCGTGGCCTACGATTAGAACAACAAGAAGTTTACTGGTATATCATGAACGTATTCAGTCGAGAGTGAAAGATTTAAACATACACAAAACCTGCGATTTCCACTAGGCTAGAAAGAGCATCCGAGCAAACCACGGTAAGTTAAGCAAACTGCTTCGTTCCTATCTGCTGCTGAGTTCAGGAGCCAATGCATGTTGTCAAGTCGTTCCACAACGACGAGGAGAGTGAGTGAAGCTCTCATCTATACTAGATAGCATTATGTTATCACGGCCAAGCCCAAGCAGAGAATTAACGATTTTGCTACATCGGGACTCGGGGAGTTA
This sequence comes from Meconema thalassinum, assembly GCA_946902985.2. Lineage (NCBI taxonomy): Eukaryota > Metazoa > Arthropoda > Insecta > Orthoptera > Tettigoniidae > Meconema > Meconema thalassinum. Next base: position 277,268,042 of record OX336389.2, on the reverse strand, counting down.
CGACGTGTCACGTGTGTCAGAGGAGGTGTGAAGGAAATAAAGTGCGTAACTGCGTCGCGGCAGAGACTGCTGTGTCGAGATTTACGCGGTCTGATGAGAGTGCTGACCAAGGGACGCAACTTGACTTAATAAACAAGTTGATTCATGTCTTGAGACATCGTATGACGTCACGTTATGGCAGTCTGCGAGCTATGGCCTCACTCACCTTACCATGTTGCACGACGTTTCTTGATTTGAATGACGTACGCATGGTCAATATGAATGGGTCAGAAGCGGTAGGATAGACCAACATTTTGTAGCGTTGTTAATGTTGTAATAAGATTCAATCACATTGTAAAGCATTCTATCTTGTGAAAACCATCCCTAAACTGAAAAATTGACCTCTTTTAAACCATGAATCTTAAAATAATAGGCTATTCCTCTTAAACGTAGCAATTGAAACCCCTTTTATCACGATAGGACATTTCACCCCAAAAACTATTCATACAGATACACAGGCGAAAATAGGTCTTAAGCGCTTTGAAATGATAATTTGTCTCATGCATAAGCTAGAGGTAACTGATATGAGGGCAGTACGAATGATTGCTGGGACAACTAAATGGGAGCAATGGCAGGAGGCTACTCGTAATGAAGAGATAAAGACTAAGTAAAAATTAATAGCCGGCCTCGGGGTGTTGGGGTAGTGCGCCTGTCTTACACCCGAAGGCCCAGGGTTCAATTCCCGGCTCCATCAGTTATTTAAGAAACTGACGTGAGGGCTGGAATGGGATGCACTCATCCTCATGAGGAGAATAGAGTAGCTGTCTGACAGTGAGCAGCGTACTGGTCACGGAGACCAAGATTAACGGCCCAGGGGACCCGATGCGCTAACCACGCGTCGCCCCATAATCTGCAAGCCAAATGGCTGGGCAGTGGTTGCTTCGTAGGACTAGGCCCTTCATGGACTATTCTTTTTTTATGAACATCCAAGATGAAGCAAACAGGTAGACATTCATGGAGGCTTTCTCTACAAAGGACACAAGATCAAAGACATCATACACTCAAGATAGAGGGTAGGCGTACTATTCTAACTTTAAAAACGAATACTCGGGATGTAACATAGGAATTCCAACAAAACTTAATAAACAGGAGTCTTAACTTAAGCGCTAGTCGTAAGAATATCAAACTGATTTTTGTGCAAGTGCCATATTGAAAATACGAAACATTAAAATTGGCAACGGACAATGTAAGGCAGTTCCAATGACGACAGTTACCAGTATGGTAGACACGTATAAGACGCCATCTCATAAATAGAATAGATAGCAATGAACTGTGGAACTGTACCTGTAAGCATGATTTATTTACCATGGAACGTATCTTGATTGTTATATCGGTTGTCCCGGATACAACCAAAGCAAATCTAAACTATACATAAAACTTAAAATACCAGTAAAACATTAGTACAATAGTTGCCAACATACCGCCCACCAAAGGGCATCGGCCTTTAAAAGAAAAGAAACAAAACAATTATGTTCATCATTAAATTGCATTAGTGGAAATGCATAGATGTCACTTCTCGATTGGAAGGACTCACAGTTTGTGGATAGCTCTCTTCAGTACACCAGACTTACATCGTACCGAAGCTACGCGCATAAGGCCATCGACGCCAGGATGAACTGCTTCGATTACTCCATTTCTCCAACTGAGTGGTGGTAAATTGTCCTCCTTGATGAGAACAACATCACCTGGGCAGAGATTGGGATGTTCTTTAGTCCATTTATGGCGTTGCTGGAGTGTATTCAGATACTCTTTTGACCATCGTTCTCAAAGGTGAAAGTGTTGAGTAGCCATTTCCTTTGATTTCTCAAGTTGCTGGTGATCCTTTTTCAGAGGAAGGCTTACTATATCTCTTCCAGACTCGTCTCCTTTGATATGTTCCTGGAAATGATGTTCGCACCCCTTTTCTTGAGAAGAGTAAACAATTTGGTTTATTTCCTCGAGTTGCCAGAACTTCTGAATTTGACTTTCCAAGGTCAGGTCATTACGAAGAAGAAACGTTTGATTTTACCGCAATTCCCCTTGGGGCGTTGGTTGAATGTAACTGCCACTGAGAATCCAGCCGAGTTGTGTGTTTTGCAACACTGGATAACTACCTGAACGATTCTTCTGTTCCATCTTCAGAAGCTGCATAAAAACAGATGCTCCAATAAGCAGATCTCTTCTTTGCGGTATGTAAAAGCTTGGATCTGCTAAGGAGATGTCTTTAGGTAAGTTCCAACTTTCATGAGGAATGTATGAGGCCGGTATGTTTCCAGTTATTTTCGGGAGTACAATGCAGTCAATGCTGAAGCTATAGGCATTTCCTGTAGAATAGACTTCGAGGCTCACTGTAGAATCAGAATCTGAAGAAAGATCTCCAATGGATTGCAGTATTGTGTGGTGTTTCTGCCTTTTCAAGTGAAGTTGCTGAACAAACTTTTCCGAGACGAAGTTGCTCTGAGAACCATTATCGAGGATGGCTCGAACTGTATGGAATCTTCCTTTAGAGTCTTTGACCTTGACAAGGGCCGTACTTAATTACACTTGAGTTTTGGGTTGAAGTTTCATCGAATGGTAACTAGATTGTGGATGGATTGTTTCCTGTGCTTGGGCTGTTGATAACATATTAGCTTGTAGTTTAGGGAAACTTCACGTATCATCATGCAACAAGGTATGATGTCGCCTACTGCATTGTTTGCACGTTGTCTTGGATGGGCATGCGCTCCATTTGTGTGATAAATTAAGACAATTGCTAAATATGTTGTTATCTCTTGTAATTTTAAACCTGTCATGGATGCCTTTCCGTAGAAATTCAGGGCATGCATAGAGTTTATGTGCGCCTCTACACATGAAACACTGACTACTGGTAGATACATAAGATTGATGTTGTAGAGTTAATCGTGGATTTGGTTTGGGATGATTGCTATGATTGGTGCTAGGTGCTCCAGTAATGGTGCGAAGCTGCAATGTTTGACAACGCCTTTCTAAAAAGCTGATGAGTTCGTTGAATTCCACTGAATCTGAATAAGCGTGTTCGGTTTCAAATTCTAACCTTAGTTTTTTATCTAGTCGTGAGAGCAGTAAATCATTAAGCAGCAGATCTAAAATGGTTGGTTGAGGATTTAGGGCTTTGAGGGCGTTTACACTTCCTTGGAATGTGTTGATCAGCTGGCGTACTTCACTCTCAGTCGAGCTTGGTTTGGTTGATGGGTCAATAATTTGCCTGATGTGTTCAGCGGCGATTAACTTTGGTGACTGATAGCGATTGACTAAAATTTTGTAGGCTACTGGGAAATTAGCGTCCGAAATACTAATATTTTTGATGCAATCATTTGCTTCGTCCTTCAAAGAAGAAAGCAGGTAATGGTATTTATATGTAGGTGACTGTAATCCAATGTGTATTTGTAACTTACGTTAGGAGCCAGTTCGTAGGAGTTTTAGGGTAACCATCCGGGTCGAGAGGACCAATAATAAATAGAATAGATGAGCAAAGAACTGTAGAACTGTAAGCATGTTTTATTTACCATGGAACGTATCTTGATTGTTATATCTGTTGTCCCGGATACAACCAAAGAAAATCTAAACTATACCTAAGACTTAAAATACCAGTAAAACATTAGTACAATAGTTGCCAACACCATCATTGCATCAGACATAAAGTCAAGGTATCAGTATGCAAGAGTGTGTTACGCGTCACGGTAGTTTACCAAATCGTACTTTTTCAGCAATAGGGTAGCAGAACAATCAACGAAGGAAATATGTGAAAATGTCGAACCCGAGGCTCTGTAATATGTTCAAAAGACGTATTATTATTATTATTACTAATCGATGGGCATAAGGTTGGGGAACATTATAGCCACCCACATAATTTTTATCTTATAATTGTAATTATCTAATTCACATGAGATTGGTACGGAAGGAGAAGGTTGTGTCAGTGTATATATTTAATTTAATTTGTCGTGATTTAATGGAAGGTTTTATTTGAGTATTCAATATTTTAACGTGAGGGTTGGGGCGAGCACTTACGAAGTCTTTTCAGTCAGTTAGGAGGAAGCAGAGACGTGTTGCAATATGAGGTTAAACTTGGCTGGCCGTGCTGCAGGGGGCTTCTTGGAAATGAACGCAACGACTGATTGGAAATGAACGCAACGACTGACGCTCCGGAGTTGACAGTTCTCGGAAGATGCTTCATAAGAGGTCATATCCACCGTGCCAATGAAAACTAGCCTCTAGCTGAGACCAAGATAACCGTATTTGGCTACAAGCACCTCGATCCCCAGAATTTCGCACCACGCGATGCGATACCGAATCAGAGCTCGATGCCTACATCTGTTTAAGGAATAAAGATAGCTACGTTGAAACCTAGGATATGATTGGTCGGTGGTCAGGGGAAGATGACCACTGGAGAAGGGATAAAGAAATTTATAAAAGACATTACTCGAGAAGCTATTCTATTCCATTATCCATTTTTCAATTCTTTAGAAAAGACGACTGCAGAGCACGTCAGATCTAACATATAGTTAGAGTTGAAATATGTTGGGACATATATCGTCGACACATATTGAACCCTTAATTAATTATCATGAATTAATTGTTCATATTTTATTTTATTGTACTGCAAGTTGGCCCAGCCAGTTGAAGCAATTTGGGAGCTGTGTGTCGCAATGAGTTAGGCAGTTGAGAGCGCTTGGTAAATTTAATCATTTTCCTGGAAGCCAGGTCATTGAACGCTGGCGTAGCAACCCGAGTCTTTGTCCAGCAGAGCAAGTGGTGATGAAAGAAAGAGACAGAGGTACTTTTGATGAAGACAGGTGGGGGAAACGACCTACTTTACCCAACGATTTTGCATACGAATGGACGAATCAGGAATAACCAAGCCAATCTCGGCGCTCACGTAGCGTGCCCTGGAAAAGGCCCGCGAATGCGATATCTAATTAATCACCGATGCGTTTTGATTCCGCGAGGCATCGTTTTGACGTTCTGAAGTAATGATGAAGTTTGACATCACCCGCAAGCTTCTACGACGACTGCTTCGGATTATAAAAAATAATGTCCCCACTACCGTCCATTTGTCCAGATTTATATAAATTGGTTGTCTGTGCTAACCACGATGTCTCTTTATTCTGATGTTCCGGGAGGTACTACAGTTCTTATCTCGATGTAGCTGAGGCTACTACACGTCGCTATTGTTCATAATTTTTGCGTGGCGGAGGCCACTACATGTATTGTTCAAGTTCATATTTGGTATAGCCGAGCGCTATTAACATTTTATAAAGTACTTTTGGTCTTCGATCTCAAGTGAGATGATAAATAGTTTGAGGACTCTGTTGAGAGCCAAGTGTAATATAACAGTGTTTTATAGTATGTTTGCGTGTGAATTTAGCCAAGTACTTATATTAGGGAAAGTGTCGACGTTTATTAATTGCTTAGGACTAAGAGTGATTGTGTAGCTCTGTTGCAATTATAGCAGGAATAGATAGCAATATTAATTTTTGAACTGTATTTTTCATCGTCGAAGCAAGCAGCAAGATGACGAACTTTGGGTCGACTATTGGGATGATGTTCATGCGACCTACTGAGATGTTGGTCATGGCCGAGTAGATCCACCTTGGGCCATGGAAAGTGACGTACACTGACGTGACGAGCTGATTATGGATGAGTACAAATAATGATTTATCATATAGTAGATATTTTGGCATGGGAACATTTTGTAAATAATTTTTGTATTTTTTCTTGTTGTTTCATTTTGATTTAGATTAACGTAGTGTACTGACACTTAATTATGTAAATGCGTGAGGACGCGTGACCACCTTTTGTTTATCGTATTTTGTGTAATTTTAATCGTACTCGTGTACGCATGATTTGATTTGGAGTAGACATGGAGGCGGCACTGGTGGTACGTGGCGCTGCAGTAATTTACAGTAAACAATAGCAAGGGGGGAAGCTTGTGTTCGTTAGGGCTTTGGATGAACAAGTTTTTTTTTAGTTGCCGTGTTGTGACTATGATTTTGTAAAGAACCGTCTGTTCTTTTATTTCATATTAATGTTTGCTTTTTGATTAATTAATTCTTCGGTCAGAATACTAGATCAGGCGCGCGTTGTATGTGGAAAATATTTGTGTACTTTATTTCAGGTGTTTGTCCGAACCCTAGCGTGTGATATTGTGTGTGTCTGTGTGTCTACGTGTGTCTATTATGTGAATTTATATGCGCGGGAGGATAGCATTGGGCTAGTCCTCTGCCTGCTGCAATGTTTTATGGATGAAGAGTGTTGCCCACGGGACCTCTACCAGTCCAATGTTGATCTTGTGATTCCGAGTGGAATTGATGATATATTTATTTTGACACACACACATTTGAGCTGCGGTCACAGCTATTTTCTTCGTGGATCTTGAGGACCAAGCAATTAGTGCTGGCCTGAGACATTTGTTCACGCAGGGGTGATTTTTGACATCTGATAACGACGTTCCACACTGTGCGCTGATCTGGGGATATTCCTGTTGACACCTGTTTCTGAGGAGAGGAACGGCCTAGCCGTGACCTACTTATTTAAAGATAGCCTGCTTGTTCAATTAAAAATGTGATATGATATATAGGGAATATGATCGCTACACCTGAGCGGCAATTAACATGTTCGACTTCCAAATTAAATGTTGTTCTTGTATATTATTTGTCTTGCTGTTGAGCATTGTGTATATTTTAGTTTGTTTTATGTCATGTAAAATTTTGTTGTTGACACCTTGTTGTGTACTTTAGTGTAAGATGATATGCGGTCATTCTTCTTTGTGTTGTTGCACCGTGGTCACGCTAATCATTCTTGTGTTTGGTTGATAAAGTCCTGTGATGAGGCAGTTTGTTGTGCTGTAGCACGTTGATACAGATTTCAACGGAAATCTTTATTGTAAATACTTCAAGTTAGCGAGTGTCGGTAGAGTATTGATAGTATTATGTAGTGTTTAGTTCCCATCGCTAATTTATCTCAGATATGGATTTGGAGCCAGACGGCAGTCGCAGGATGGCAACAAATTGCGTATGAAGTACTCTTCCATAATGCATGCTTTAGTCACATCACGCACACATGATTTTGTAGATCAACAGGCCATATTTCGGGAGCTGTTATTTTTATTGACATCTCTGAGGAGATAAGTATTTTGCATTCACACTGTAAATTGGGTGTAACGTTAAGAGGGTGTTCCCTCGTGTTGTTTGTTGTGTTTATGTTTATATTCTTTAATTCTGATATTAAATTTTGTTTTTATTTAGTTTGGCTTCACTTTTGTTCTTTCTGTCATATACATTTGGACTATGTTACCTTGCACCTTGTAGAAGCATACATTTAACAACTTCGTATGGACTGCACATGACCCCGCAGAAAGAGTCTCATGAAAAGCTTCTCGCAAGTGTTCAATATAAAGGTTGATAGTTGTGTCTAAGGCTATCTTCATAAATGTGATTATTGAAGTCAGTACTTCGTCACAATCAACTTAGAAATTTTTACATATGACATCGCATACTACGGGAAGGATGACGACGATATTCAACAGGAGCCTACAAATTTGCTCTGGCACGAGCAAACTCAGTCACGATAAGGCATCAATTGTGAGCGCAATGGCAACATTACATCCGTCTCTGTTATTCTTTTAATAAATCTTTTCTTTGGGCACAGTAAATATAACTTCAATTAGCTTTTGCAATAACTTAACTTCATGACTTCGTATCCGTTTGTTCTAGGCCTCCACGTTAACTGTAAACTCAATAATTCTTCTAATATCATGTCTTGCATAGTTGTTCTTTTTAATATAATTAAAATTCATTCTTTAAATCCATTCTCCGTGCTTCCTCTTTGTAGTTAGAAGTAGCTATAAGACGAACCCTTCCTCTCATTACGAATATTACGCTGGTTGGAAACTTAGTTTCCCTACGGGCTGAGATAAAGAAGAGTCTGCATAGCCGAGGTAGAGTGGTAAGTGTACATGTGTTTATTTCGGTGTTCAGATGGTGTTGAACCCGATGGCGCCCAACCAACATAAAGTGTTATTGTGGTTTGACCACATTACTCCAGGTAAACAGTTTCATTTGGTCACCCAACAGGGGAATGAGTCATTCATATTCAACAACCTATGTTAAAACCATTACATTTGTACGCCCGAGTGGGACAAGTACTAGTCAAAACATTACATTTGCCGCCCAACAGTGAAGCTTCTTATTTTTAAACATTACAGCCCCACGATGCAACACTCCAAAAGCAAGGGCATTTACCTTCTTAAAAAAAATCTTCCACACTTAAGCAGCTCTTTAAGTAACAAATATATCTATATTGTTTGCCTATTTTCATTTTATGAAAAAAATAATAGGCTTATGAGATCACCTTTTGTCCGTGTGTGTGTCCGTCTAATAGCTTCTAAACGACTGGAGTGATTTCATTGAAACTCGGTAAGGTCATTGCACCATTTTGGCCGACCCAGACTGTGCCCTTCAAATTTTATTACGTCTCACCAATCCAACATGGCGGCTGTGCGAATTATTTCACCAGCAATCAATATCTCCGAAACTATTATCGATATCACCCTGAAAATTTGTACGGTGATAAAGGGCACTACTAAAAGTTCACATATGAGACTTTCAGAAACCTGGTAACCATAAAACCAACATGGCGGCCGTGCGAAGTTGAGACACTTTAGACTTTTCTCGCGATTTAACCATCCAAACGCAATGAAACTTGGTACAACAAATGTTTATACACATTGTAATGCACAGACATCTAATTTAGTTCAATGGTTTACCTAACCTCAGGATGGCGGCTGTGCGAAATATTTCACCGGCATTCTACATATCTCCGAAACTATTACCGATATCACCCTGAAATTTGGTACGGTGATAAAGAGCACTGCTACGAGTTTAGCTATGTAACTTTCAAAATTCTGTAAAGTACAAAACGAACATGGCGGCCAAGCAAATTTGAAACATTATAATAGATTTTTCTCGCGATTTAACCACCTGAGCGCAGTGAACTGTGGTACAGTAAATGTTTATACATATTGTAATGCACTGGCATCTTATTTCGTCCAATTGTTTAGATAACCTCAAGATGGCGGCTGTGCGAAATTTTAAAATTATGTTTTTATTTCTTGTGTCGTAATCATGCGATCGAAGTAAAAGTTTGCAAAATGAACCTACGCAATACTTTTCCTTTAATAACTCTATGGCCTATACATAGAACACTCAAACATGGCAACCATCCGAAATATTAAGACGGATCTCAATATCTACGAATCTTTTACAGCAATAAAACTGAAAGTTTTAATGTTCATAGTGGCTATGAACATAAGTTCACCTATAGGACTTTCAATAACCCGGTGAGCACAAATCCAACATGGCGGTGACGCGAAATATAAATATTTAAATAGACGTTTCTCGCGATTTAGCCATCCGAGTGCAGTAAAACTTGATATGGTAAATGCTTATACAAATGTTAATCCACTGGCATCTAATTTATTTCAATTGTGTTCATAGCCACAAGATGGCAGATGTGCGAAATTTTAATATCTCGTTTTTATTTCTTGTGTCCTAATCTTGCGATTGAAGTTTGAGTACTACACTTACACAATAATATTCATGTAATAGTACATAACTCTAAGACTTACATGTATAAAAATCCAACATGGCAACCATCCGAAAATTACAGCAATCAAATTGAAATTTTGCATGTTGATAGTGGCAATTAACATAAGTAGTTCTTTACGGAACTACTTGTTTTAATGTGTTTTTTCTATTCTTTTCAAGCTACTTCAAGCAGACCACAACGCTTCCATGGTCCACATATCGCAGCCGACCTTGCTGAGTAATGCTCTGATCAATGGTGAACCTTTCAAAGAAATATGTTTGATCAACCTTGTCAGAAATTTATAAATGGCCTTATATACAGAGAGAGAGAAATTATTCACCAGTTTCTGCTTATTGTCATTTACGAATTCACCTGTGTTGGCAGATGTTTTCCTTTAACCAAAATGTTGAAGTAAGGATAACTTGCTAGTTTTCATTTGTTTGTGTGAATCCATTTCATTTCCAAGTTATGCAGTTAATTGTACAATTTGTAAGTGTTCATTGTGTATCGTATTTATTGCAGGTATATTAAATTAACCACCAAGATAATTGGGCTCCCGTTGACGTGTTGACAGACACAAACAGAAATTTGCATAAAATAATAAGATTGTTCTAACCAGATGTGATGACGGGGTCTCAAACTATTGATATTAACCCATTTCTACAACCAGTTTTGTCACTGATATACGGAGTAACATTTATGGCATTTCAAACATAGTGTGCTATTGATGGAGCCTTGATCCTCATTCTTGTAATAGTAATACATACAAGTAATCTTAAAGCATAAAATATGCAATAGAGATTGTCAACAAGAATGCAAGTACTATACTTCTTAAACTAATTAAATATAGTCTACTATTTATGTAATAAATGAGTCACAATCAAAATCTCAATTACATCGTATCATTTGTATCACAAGTTAGAAATGAACCTATTGAGTAAGATACTTTTCTTTTTAACCGTATGTTTTGCCACAAATAGAAGACTCCTTGAGTTTACAAGTCTCTCACATGAGATGGAAGCTTGTTACACAAAGTGTGAATTATATACATGAAGTCATAGAGCAGGCTATTCTAAGCAAATTATGTCCATTAGATTTTAGTATAGCTTACAATTTAAAATTAAGTTATACACATACATGAACATGAACGGCCAAACATTCATCTCAATTTCCACCCACGCAAACAGCGTGAGCCAGTCTTGTAATAAAACCTCTTCCTCACCTATATTGCTTGGTAATGATTTGATATTTAAGTGACAAATAGATAAAACCATATTATTGCTAGTTGGAAAGACTACTTATTACCGATAACTCAGAGACATTTTAACCTAGTGTTTGTTTGGCTCATCTCAGGATCTGGAGGTGAAGGAATAGGGGAGAGGAATCTTACTCTGACCAAAAAGGTTGTTAGCTAATAGGTCGTGATGTTCGCATTGAGTTGTTGTTGCTGCTGTTGTTGTTTCATTTAGGGGCTTGGACATTGTGGTCATTTCAGTACCGTGTAGTTAGGTGTATGTAGAACTTGTCTTATAACCTGTGCTATTGTGAAGTCTATATTAGTAGGTGCATTTTTATTTCAGGTGGGGATTGGTAAGGAGGGGGCCGTGGCCTTAAGTTAGGTACTACCCAGGCATTTGTCTGGAGTGGAATTGGGAAACCATGGAATCCCACTTCTAGGGTGGTCGAGATGGGAAACGAACCCGCCTCTTCTCAGTCTTGCCTCACGAGGCTGAGTATACCCCATTCCAGCCCTCTGACCAGAATTAATTTCTTGGCAGAGCCAAAAATGGAGCCCGGACCTCCGGGGATACAGCCAAGAATGCTAGCCGCTACACCATGAGGTGTTCTCGCATTGAGTACAAGCCATCTGTGGCTTTGGCCAGCAATGCTCTACCTTTTAAGCCAACCCAACACGACAGTTAACTCTCTAGACGAGAAGACACCAGTGGGGCTAGCGTATGCTGATATTGTAGCAGAGTGGGAATGGGAATGTACCACAATTCCCAACATTTGACATTATTATGACTACCATTATTATTATCATTATTATTTTGTTCAGTTAAGGTTTCGGAGATCTTTCAAATGCCATCCCTGCGGTCAAACATTCATATCAGTTCCCAGCCATGCCTATTGCTCTACCATTGCGAAATATTTTTGAAAGCATAATTTTAATGAAGGGTTTAATAAAAAAAAGGTTATTCAACTACCTAATCTATTTTTGACAAAATATGTCCACTACCGCTTCTTTTTCATAACACTCATTCACCTCACCATGTGCAAGGGGAGACAATGTATTGTTATATCCTGGGGTTCCCACAGGATATGGCCACCCCCTATCGTCCCCTTTCGTCACCTTTCACCCCCATTTCATGCCACAACCCCCAGAGGAACCAACAACAACAATAACAACAACAACAACAACAACAACAACAACAACAACAACAAACATCTAGCCATGGCAAGTACACTTGGCTTGGCAGGCCAACGATACACACATGTGGTAATTCTTACAACATACTGTAAGTCTAAACACACAGCTACCTGCTATGTGGGGCAGGAATCTGCTAACTACGTAACACAAACATGGGCAATTCACATAAATACCAGCACCACCAGGAACTGATCTTTTTTCGTCCACCGAGGTGTTGTCCGCCACCAGTTCGACCGCTCTGCAGTTCCGGTAAGTGTACTCAAAGGTTATCCTTAATAATCCCTTTCTGTTCCAACCCCAATACTTGTAATCATCTCATTCATTCTTGTGCACTTCGCATCACACTTATAATAATTAAAACCATTCTCACTCTCATAAACTGCCTTCTTGTATTTCTTGTGCACTTCGCATCACACTTATAATAATTAAAACCATTCTCACTCTCTTAAAGTGCCTTCTTGTATTTCTTGGACCCTCTACTCGAACTCTGGCCCTCAGCCAGCAAGCCTTTACTCAGCTGCGCCACACCGACTGTATTGCTTGTCAGGTATTTAACATTGTAAACACGAGTCAGCATTTGCTCAGTAGCAAGGCCAGCCTTCCACTTGCCTATTCCATTCATAATTTACCTCACGCATTTCACTACACTCACGTGACGCCCTGCATCCAAACTTTCACGTCTTTTAATAATCACCACCCTAACTCGAGCAACCAAGCCCCCAGGGCAACACAGTACAGTTGCGACAGCCAACGCATCCCCTGTCGGCAATAAATAATACTAATCTAGCGGCTTCGGTGGCGTAGTTGGTATCATGCTGAATTGCTGTGTCCAAGATAGCGGGTTCAAACCCGGCCGAGGTCGTCGGATTTTTAAGAGCGTTAAAATCCTTCGGTATGCCATCCTTTGGAGGGGAAGTAAAGCCGGCGGTCCCATTTCATAGATTTATGGCATGTAAAATATCCTTCCACAGACTGAACTTGTGTGAAGCTAAATTTCTAGGTTAGATTTCGTTGGAACGCTCCATAAAAGTTTCAACCTTCACCACTTCTAGGTTTCAGTGACATATGGTGGTGAAAGTTGGAACTACTTGAAATTGAACGTAACTTATAGCTCACCCTATGGGTGTCAGCTTGAAGCAGCTACAGCCTCTGGCGAGCCGGACATGTCTTCGGACGCTCTTGGCACTAAAAGCCATACGATAAATAAATAAATAAATACACAATAATTATACTAATCTCTAATTATAAACGCCGCCTTGTCAAACAGAAGAAAGTAGTTTAATAATTAAATTAACACGTACATGTTTCGTTATATCAATTATAACTTCGTCAGAGTGAAAAATCTTAGAAACTATGGTATCTTAACAAAAACTAAAAAGAGAATTTATATCCTTACAATAAGTCATAGGCCTAAAAGAAAGGTCGCAAAAAAGAATTAATAAATAATTATAGGATGTGTGAAATACTTGGTCGTACCATATCCACCTGAGATATACGTTGTTCAACCTTCTGATTAATACATTATGCATAAAGGACAGATGTTTTTCAGCAGGTCTATGTCCTGAAGCAAACCTTTCCCATGTGCAAAGTTTATTGAAATGACTGATATCTCAGGTGGATATGGTACGACCAAGGATTTCACACATCCTATAATTATTAATTAATTCTATTTTGTGACTTTTCATTTATTTAAATTAATGACATATTGTAAGGATATCCATTTTCATTTTTGTTTTTGTTAAGATACCGTAGTTTCTAAGATTGTTCACGCTGACGAAGTTATCTATTCTAATATAATAAAGCTGAAGAGTTTGTGTGTTTGTGTGTTTATGTGTTTAAACGCGCTAATCTCTGGAACTACCAGTCCGATTCGAAAAATTCTTTTTATACGCTAGCCTGATTCAAAAGGAATAGCTTAGGCTATGTAGAATTAGGCTACACCTCTCAGGTAACCTTCAAGATGGATTTTTGTTCAGTAAGTCGGTAGAACAAGTGCTCCCGAACAGCTCAATCCGCAGGCGCTGGCGTTATGGTTAGTGATACGTACACCGTTTCACCTATCTGAACCAAAATTTGTATACTTACCCTTTGGAACGCTGATGTTAACACTGTCAACGTGAAATTTATGACAAACCAGTCCATTCCCTGCATTTAGGCCCTTTGGCACAAATCTACACCCTTTCACCAATCTGAACCAAAAGTTGGAACCCTGCGAGTAACACTGTTTACATGAAATTTCAGACAGACCACTCCATTCCCTGCATTTGGGCCCTTTGGCACACATCTACACCGTTTCATCGATCTGAACGGCAATTTGTATACTTACCCTTTGGAACCCTGCGAGTAACACTGTCTGCATGAAATTTTGGTCAGACCCCTCCATTCCCTGCATTTAGGCCCTTCATCACAAATCTACACCGTTTCTCTTAATTGCACCAAATTTTACATACACTTTGAAACCCTGCTGGTAACACTGTTCACTTGATATTGTGTACAACGCTCCCCATTCCCTACATTTAGAATAACAGACAAAATGAACTTGAAAACCACGTATTAAGGCCCTAGAACCATTCATGTCCGTAGTAGTGTAACTGTAAGAGTATTTGAATAAGTCTGTTGTTGACGGGCAGTTCGGGCTGCATCACGTCACCCCTACCAGTGTTCTGGTGCAGAATTGCGAAAATAGTTGCATCTTGCGCTGTTTATAAATTGCAGTCACGGGGGGGGGGGGTAATTAGTACAAAAATATTTCTTAGGCCCCTTTAGACAGTTATCATCATGAAAATATTATGCCTCTGTATAAGTGCAATGGTGTTGGTGCAGTACATTGAGGTTATCAGCTGAAATAAGCGTTGGTGCTTTCAAATTTACCTTCATTTATTCTGAAACTTATCGTTAAGCGCTTTGTGGCGATAAATGATACTATTGCTACCTCAGTAGCTCGGGACAGCCGAAGTTTGCCAAAGAGTTCTAATTATTTTACTACGGTGCTATGCGACAAAAGACGACACTATTGGCCACTACATTTCTAACAGCCAATGAGATATAGGCCCTAGGCAGTGTTTTTTGTTTCACTTACTGCTCTTTTTTTTTGTAAATGTGTTTGTAAATTACATGTGTCAGTGCTGTAGTTAGTAAATAGCTGTTTCCCTATTCATAATTATCATTACGGGAAATTGACCTGAATGTTACGTCCATTATACTGTACTACGTATCACCCGCACTAAAACCACCTCCACCACCACCACCACCACCACCACCACAAAAAGATATATTTTTAATATTGGTTTCTGTTAGTTTAAGTATCATGTGCCAGTTCTGTAGTAGTATTCATTATCATCCATAAAACAAATAAATCCACCGGGCGAAGCCGGGCACTACCACTAGTAGTGAGATATATCCCATATTTCTACGAGCAAATCGACTTGGAATGTCTAATCTATTATATATGCTGCTCAAAAAATTAAAGCACCACTTTTTTCAAAGGCCACCAAATTTTGAAAAGTTGACCGCACAAGCTCGAAATCTCAGTATAACGTTTGTCCTGACGCCTACCAAGCATATGCTTCAGCACAACTCCCCAACTTGAGTAGTTTCGGGGTAGCGCCCCGAAAACCAGCCCATTTTCGAAAACCGCAAATTGAAGATTGCGAAAAACGCTGTTGGACTTGTCGCAGGTTGCCAAAGCAGTCGAAAATGAATCAGTCTTGCTCATAAAGGTTCCACAAACACGTTGAAATCGTTACATTAATCGTTTGAGTATTTTCAACCCTCTTCATCATCCCCTAAACATGGACTACCATTGGGGGGCGTCTGAGAAGGTACCGGGTGTGTTTAACCACCTGAAAACCTGCACACCGTCCTCAGTTGCTGATTGCAGTAAGTTCTTAAGGCCTCTGGCAATGTTCACCCCCTCCCCCCCCCCTAACACCCACAACTGGCATGGGACCAAACCACCCCCTCTCGATTCACCCCTAAGGAAGGTTTTAATCGAGATGTTTATCAGTGCTGTGAATAGGGGGGTCTTCCCCTAGCGTTTCAAAAAAGGAGCTGTGCCTGTGTCACCACCCCTTCCCCTGCTAACCCCTGTTTGTATGGTTTTTCGAATGACGCCCTTTTTATGGGCTGAAACGAGGTCTTAATCGCTGAAAGGGCTGTAAAGGTGCTTAGAAGTAATGGTGACACGAAATCAACCCCTTCCGATCGTTGATTGACATTCCGTCCCCCAAACTTGAAATTTTTGCACCCCCAACCCTCCCTGTCTGGACGCGTAATGCGTCATGGCAGAGTTTTCAGAGTTGAATGAAAATTAAGCTTATGGCCTGCAATCGAGCCCAAAACAGCAGTTTGGATGGAAATTCATCGTTAGGGTGGGAAACGGGACCAACATTTTCAAAAAAGTTAACAGCCTCTAGTAAGTACACTCATGCATAGGCAACCCACATCACGTCTATTTTCTCCCATTTCCAACCTTTGTAACCTATTGCCGATCATAGGAAACCCGCACGCACGGACGTGATGTGGGTTGAATATGCATGGGCGTATTTACTATAGGCTGTTAACTTAAAAAAAAAAATGGTCCCGTTTCCCACCCTACCGATGAATTTCCATCCAACCTGCTGTTTTGGGCTCGATTACAGGCCATAAGCTTCATTTTCATTCAACTCTGAAAACTCTGCCATGACACGTTACGCGTCCAGACAGGGAGGGTTGAGGGTGCAAAAATGTCAAGTTTGGCGGATGGAATGCCAATCAACGGTCGGAAGGGGTTGATTTCGTGTCACCATTACTTCTAAGCACCTTTACAGCCCTTTTAGCGATTAAGACCTCGTTTCAGCCCTTGAAAAGGGCCTCATTCGAAAAATCATACAAACGGGGGTAGCAAGGGAAGGGGTGGTGACACAGGCACAGCTCCTGTTTTGAAACGTTAGGGGAAGCCCCCCCCCCTATTCACAGCACTGATAAACATCTCGATTAAAACCTTCCTGCGGGGTGAATCGAGAGGGGGTGGTTTGGTCCCATGCCAGTTGAGGGTGTTTGGGGGGGGGGGGGTTGAACATTGCCAGAGGCCTTAAGAACTTACTGCATTCAGCAACTGAGGACGGTGTGCAGGTTTTCAGGTGGTTAAACACACCCGGTACCTTCTCTGACGCCCCCAATGGTATTCCATGTTTAAGGGATGATGAAGGGGGTTGAAAATGCCCAAACGTCAAATATAACGATTTCAACGTGTTTGTGGAACCTTTAAGAGCAAGACTGATTTATTTTCGACTGCTTTGGCAACCTGCGACAAGTCCTACAGCGTTTTTCGCAAACTTCAATTTGCGGTTTTCAAAAATGGGCTGGTTTTCGGGGCGCTACCCCGAAACTACTCAAGTTGGGGAGTTGTGCTGAAGCATGTGCTTGGTAGGCGTCAGGACAAACGTCATACTGAGATTTCGAGCTTGTGCGGTCAACTTTTCAAAATTTGGTGGCCTTTGAAAAAAGTGGTGCTTTAATTTTTTTGAGCAGTTTATAATCCAAAATTGACTCATCAACGCAGGGCTCAAACCACTAGACCTAGAAAGCTGAAAGTTTGCATGTTAGTTGATCCGAGGTTGTAGAGGCTCACTAAGAAACAGTTTTTGAAAATTCAATTTGTACAGGCCGGACATTTGTTTTAGACGATTGCACTTGACCTTGAACCCTGCGGGTGAGCCTACACACACTCACTCTCTCACCCTATCACTTCACACTTGTCACCACCGATCTGATGTAATGGAATTCCAGTCCTGAGCAGACAGTACAGTCCACGTCGAAGTATTGTGTGACACGGAAGTACACGTTACGTAGTTACGAACAGAACGTCATTATATTTGCCAATGACTGTACTTCAGCAGTATTGTGAAACAGATTGTCAATCATCGGACCGCTTGGAGCAGTTGATAACAACACAGGTACTGTAGTAACTTGCCTCCAGGCTTCCATTAAGATTTTTCACTCGTCTAAAACAAACATCCGGCCTGTATTTGAGTTTTTTCGGCCCCTTAACACTGAGCATGGGCAAAAGGTACAAAGACTGGATTTAGCTCATTTTAAGCCGCCATATACGAGAAACAATACTCGGAGGTCCTGTAGGGACCCCGAAACACACTTTTTAAGGTCCTAAAATGATCGGTTTCGGAGATATTCCCAAAAACCGTGTTCCCTCTGAGAAACAGATCAACGTTACTATGGCAACCGCTGCAATTTCGCAGACCGGGGATAGTTTTCTGGCAATATCTCGAGAACCGTTCGTTTTAGGGCCTTAAAACGCGGGGTTCGGTTCCCACTTACCACGAACATTGCTCCTCGCATTGATACGCGTAAAATGAGATATATCCCATATTTCTACGAGCAAATCGACTTGGAAAGTCTCATCTATCTTATATTCTTATCTTATCATACTAATATATAAAAATGAGATGGTGTTTGTCGTCCTGTCTGTCTGTTACTCAATCACGCAGGAACCACTGGTCCGATTGAAATGAAATTTTGCATGGATGTAGCTGATTTACCAGGTTTACACATAGGCTACTTTTGATTTCGATATTTTGCACTATTTAAAAATGGCGACTATTTTCATACTTCCATTTCAAATAAAAAGAGAATGCTAAGAAATAGCAAACGTTTGATGGCACATACGAGATTTAAAATTTAATTTTCTATCCGAAAGGTCCATATCACTTTTCGTGTATCTCCAACGGTTAGCGAGTAAAACCCACATTTGTGACGTCACTACACCGTTAAGTTTCAAAATTTCATATTTTTATTTCAAATAAAAATGGTCCGATTGAAATTAAATTTTGCATGGATGTAGCTGATTTACCAGGTTTACACATAGGCTACTTTTGATTTTGATATTTTGCACTATTTAAAAATGGCGACTATTTTCATATTTCCATTCACATAAAAAGAGAACGCTAAGAAATAGCAAACGTTTGATGGCACATACGAGCTTTAAAATTTAATTTCCTATCCGAAGGGTCCTGATCACTTTTCGTGTATCTTCAACGGTTAGCTAGTAAAAGCCACATTTGTGACGTCACTACACCGTTTGGTTTCAAAATTTCATATTTCCATTTCAAATAAAAAAAAGAACGCTAAAAATAGCAAAGTTTTGATGGTATATGTGAGCTTGACCAAGTTTACACATACAGTAGGCTACTTTTGATTTCGATATTTTGCACTATTTAAAAATGGCGACTATTTTCATATTTCCATTTCAAATAAAAAGAGAACGCTAAGAAATAGCAAACTTTTCATGGTATATGTGAGCTTCACCAGGTTTACACATAGGCTACTTTTGATTTCGATATTTTGCACTATTTAAAAATGGCGACTATTTTCATATTTCCATTTCAAATAAAAAGAGAACGCTAAGAAATAGCAAACTTTCGATGGCACATACGAGCTTTAAAATTTAATTTTCTATCCGAAAGGTGCTTATCACTTTCCGTGTATCTCCAACGGTTAGCGAGTAAAACCAACGCCACCTAGATAATGAGGCCTCCGAGCTCTGAAGCACGCGCGCCAAGAGTAGTCATTCCTCCCTGCCCTTCCAAACGATATTTCTACTCGCAAAGAAAATGCTCATATTGTTGCACTGCACAGCTGTAAATGAACACTGCATAGCCTGCAAGTCTTTGAGTAGCCAGTATTGCTAAATTACCCGTACCTCGTAGAATTAACCTTCTTACTTACCTTTCATAAAATACGCTTTCCAGTAATGCTTGAACTATGAAACTCCTTCTATACTGAGGGAGGAAAAAGAAATAAACAGTTTCATCATAATAACAAAAAAAAAGGCCCGTAATTATTACGATAATGATGTTTATTATGATTTTCAGAACGTTATGAACTTATTAACCTCACTTTTAAATGAAGGGAGAAAGGCAAGAATGGAAAAGAATAATTGAACAGCTGAGTCGAAAAACGATAACATTCAATTTCCAAGAGGAAAAAAGAACGATCATCTGTCGAAACTATACGTCGTAATGAAAAATTCACTATTAGGCAATTGTAGTACTAGTAGCAAGAAGTTATGTCTCAAAATGTCATAATAGGAGTGTCATCAGTTAGCGACTAATTAATGATTAAATATGCTGGAATATTATCCCATTTCTTTGAATATTGTCCTTTTTCCACTCACTCGTTCAATTTTTAGTGTTATTTTACTGGCGTTGGATTACAGAATATTAATTTAACTAAAAGTTTTGAAAATGTATCAACAATTTGGCTACAGACAGAAACACAATACAATACAGTTTTATCTTGAAACATATTTAGCCGAGACTACATTGTACAGCAGGAACATAATTAACTCTCGCCAACAAGTCAACTTATGAGCCTACTGTTCTTGTAGCTTAATCGAGAATAGAGAGAGTATAGGAAATCTTCAGTTTCTTAACTATTATATTAACAGATTATACATTAAAATTAAATTTTGCTACTAGAAAATTTCGTAAAGGATGTAAGTGAAGGTTATAAAATTAGTTTAAATGGGTTAAAAAGTTTCAAAATAGATACAATTCACATTTTGAGAGGGTTGTTTTTTAAATTACAGTAGGACTAAATTTCTTAATCTTGGGAATCAATAATAAGCTTATTGACTTTCTGATATGTATACATGTTGAGAAATATGCTTCACCCATATGGTACATCAGGACTGCCAAAGCTAAATCTTAAATTAATGATATGGGCTACGTTAAGGTAAAATTATGAGCAGGGCCGGGATTTATATGTACTAAAAAGTGTCAAAATATGTACATATAAATCCTGGCCCTGCTCATAATTTTACCTTAACGTAGCCCAAATCATTAATTGAAGATTTAGCTTTGGCAGTCCTGATTTACCATTTGGGTGAAGCATATTTCTCATCTATACATATCAGAAAGTAAATAAGATTAAGAAATTTAGTCCTATTGTAATTTAAATAACAACCCTCTCAAAATGTGAATTGAATCTATTTTGAAACTTTTTTAACCCATTTAAACTAATTTTTTAACCTTCACTTACATCCTTTACGAAATTTTCTAGTAGCAAAATGTAATTTTAATGTATAATCTGTTAATATAATAGTTAAGAAACTGAAGATTTCCTATGTATATATATTTTAAAAATATGTACAGTCTAAAAAATGTCAAAATGTAAATATATTTTATGAAATATGGACAAAAGACAAATGTATCCCCATAGTACTAATTTTGTTACTTCTATAACCCACATAAATGCATTAAAAATACTGGATTTATAAATCAAATTATCCAATTTTCTTTTATTTCGCTTACTTCAAAAACAACACTGAAATAGGATTTACAATAATGTTCCAAAAATTAGACGATACAAGGAGTGACAATTTTTCTTTCAACTTGCATAGTGAATTCACAGATCGAGCTTTCAGATGTCTTTCTCTTTCCTTCAAACTCTCCTCAACAGCTTCTTGAATATTCTTTTGTTCAAGTTTCTGTCTCTTTGCTTCAGGGCTCTCCCTGTAGCTAGCAAGTTTACTTAGGGCAACTTGGGAAGATAGAAGGCACGACCCCTGGAAGTAAAGATGGTCTAGTAAGTCTGCGAGGATCTCCTTTGTTCCTTCTGGCAGCCACAGATGTTCTTATAATTTCATGGGGGTGAAAATGTTGTTCACATACCTGTGAAGAAAGAATTAAATACCATTCTTAATACTCCTTCGGGATCAATTTGATGGTGTTTGTGCTTGGATGATCATAAATGGATATCAATTTCCAGTCCATTAAAAGAACAATCACCACCAAAGCTAGGCAAGATGGGTTACTGAAAGAAATTCTGTATGATAATTTGAAATTGGTTCATGTTTTCATACCAACCCTCCAATTTATGCCCAGATGTAAGACCTACTCCAACAGAGAACATTCTATATTAATTGAGAATTCGTTTGAAATACTGTACAGCTGGGAATGTACAGTGTTTTAAAATAGGCTACATCCTGTTGAGGAGGGTGAATTTTGTTCTTGAGAACTGTTATAAAAGCAATCAGTGTTTATTAAATCAAAGTTGCAGTTGGGTTTGAATATGATTTATTATATTTAATTTTAGAAGTGCACTTGGAGTTCTGAATGGTGTAGTTTCACATCCTTCATTAAAGTTCTTATTGAGGACATGAAGTTAATTTTATTGGTGTTTCTAAAATTATTAGCCCAATGCTTTCTTTGTAATAATGCTGCTAATTTGACAAAGTAATTTAAACTTCCCTGTTTTCTTAAGAATTTAATTTTGATCATGTCCCAAAAAAAAACTCAATAACAGACCTAAAGAAAGCCTATGTTGTGCTGAAAATACTATTAGTTTTGTAAGTATTTAAAATATCACAATATGGGTTAATTGGATCATAATGAACACATAACTAAGTAACTTTCAAATGTCGAATGTTTAATAAGTACTGTAGATTTGCAGCAAAACATAAGACTGGTAAACATTTCTTACTGTATATATATATGCTTTTGTAAACCTGTATTGGGTGTAAAAAAGAAGTTTAAAACACAATAGCTTTGCACAGTAGGTTAAGTTTCCACGTGATAGTCTGGGAGAGCCAATAGGAGGAATTGTTTGCAAAAGCCCTGAAAAATCACCTGACTCCTCTGGTCATGTGCAACTTATTTTAACATGTTAAATAAGTGTTCTTTCTATTAAAGATCACAGGAATAATTCAGCTAACAAACAATTGACCTTATATATTAAGGCAGACATAATATTAAGCTATGCCCTATTACACAAAATAAAATATTTGTGATAAATTGCTACACCTGAAAAACGCCTCATAATATTTCTATATAGGACCTAAACACGAAGGTCTAGAGGAAAATCTTGCATATAGGTGGGCAAACACCTTAGGCCAACTTACTGGAACCTGAACTCTAGGAATACTCTAATTTTAATATACCGGTATGCTAGGCTAAATTCTATACCATAAAAGAATTTATGGAACTTATAATCAATGAACCAAATAAACCTGTTGTTGAAAATGGGAGTAACTTAGTCACAAACTGGGCAATGAATACCTTACATCTAAATAAATGCTGTACGCAGGGCTACCGTAGGCCTATATTGGATTAATTCAAAATAAGGTGGTATATTGGCTTTCACGGCCAGTTGCTGAGTTTCAAAATAAGGTCTTTATCATAGGCATATGTACTGTAGCCTACAATAACATGCACAATGACAGACGTGCACTGTTACAACGATTTTACTCTAATGTAAGAAAAACCCATATGAATAAACATCTTGGTCTTAAACATACCCCAGGATTATAACATAACCTACACTATATTATTAAAAAATATAGGATATGTTAGAACTACTATAGTAATATTTTAAATAATTGTAGGCTTACGAATTCAGGGAATGTTCTGAAAATTAAATTATCAAACAGCATAAAGTGCACATAAAACGTCGTAGTGGATTACAAGCCTAATTTGTATCACAGCCTACGGTACTTTCAGAAAATAAACCAGCATTTAAGTTATATCATACGTCTGCTGCTCACTAGAATGAAAATAATACAAAACAAGCTAATTTCAAACGGGCAAATCACTTACGGTATGTTATAGTATTTAAGGGTATACGGAAAGCCCTCTCTTAACAATGCTAAAGTTGTGGCATTTTAAGGAACATCTTCTCAGGGACTATACAAGATAGAGAGTTGATTTTTTTGATATGTTATATTATAATCTACTGTGTTGGCATAGTACTGAAACTATTCTCTTTAAAAAAGGGTACTGTTTAGAAAATATGGATTTTAAAATAAATGCAATTTTTTTTGTGCAAATTTTCTCATGAATATTTGTCAAAATAATCCAGAAATTTAGCAATATACTTGTTTTTACAGTTTCAGATAGTATAGAATACTCATACAAAGGAGTCCTGAAAATTTCACAATGATAGCACTATTAGTTCCGGAGAAAATGTACCTTTCGCAGGAAAAAGATGAACTTGTGGGAAATCGACTTCAAAGTTTCAACATTAGTGCATTCCTGGTCCGTAGCTGGGATTTTTTTATTTTTATTTTTCATTATTACCTTTGGTGTACAGAATTTCAAGCTTCAATGTTCAATTGGCGCTTAGTGTCTTAGATTTACCAACAATTTTTAATTGGCGCTAAAACCTTAACACTCGTATGTGATGTGGAATGCCATAATGGAATATATATATATGATCTTTTGCGATTTCTACGCTAACGCTTTTAACTCTCGAAGACCGAACATTACTGCCTACTAGTACATGGGTACGTATTGCAATGCGCAAATATACTTGCACGACCGTAGGTCGGCAATGTCTTTGAGGTTGAACCAAAGGTACTCCAGAAGCCTGTGGTAACTGGATGGGGAGGGCCCACGGTAAATAAACGGTGGTTGGTACGCGTGGATGGTGACGGGGTGGAAGGAGTACATTTGGTTGACGGGCTGTTTTGTCGTATGTTATGTAAAAAAAACCAAGGCATCACCGGTATGTGTGTTTGAATGAGTGCACCTCTGCCCCTACATACATAGGTGAAATGTGATATGTTGCCTTGAGGCAACACTATGCAGTTAAGGGTTAAAATAAAATACTTCTACGTGTAGTATCCTCGTGATTTATATGTCATTTAAATGAGCAAACTCCACAGTTCAATATTATGCAAAAAAGAAAAATGGAATTTTTTCCCCCTCCAAAAATCACTTTCCGTATACTCTTAACTGCATTGGAAATGTTTTCATAGAACAGATGTACGTACAGTAGGTGTATCTGAGGTTATGTACACCATGTAGTTTAATCTATATTTAATACCGGTATGGGTAGTATAAATACTGTATAACTTACCTTTGTTGTTTTGCTGACTGTTAAAAATTTCCCTTGGGATGGCTCGTAGCCACTTGTTTGTCAAGTCTGCTTCTTTCGGAAAATAAAAACACTGGACTTTTGGTCCCGTTGGATAATTCCCTCTGCACCCAGTCACACAACAACTATACGGCATTTTGGTAATTAATATTACAAATATCCACAAATACAAACATTTCATTACACATTTATCTACATTGATCAACACACTTCGAGCGCTGAAGAGCAAAACTACAGCAAAAAGTACAACTTATGCGCCGACCTTGTAACGCTCCACAAACAACGTGATTGACTACAGTTGGTCAAGCTACCTAGCGCTGGTCAGCCAGTGCGGAGGCCTTATTATTTAGATGGCGTTGGTAAAACCCACATTTGTGACGTCACTACACCGTTTGGTTTCAAAATTTCATATTTCTATTTCAAATAAAAAAAGAACGCAAAGAAATAGCAAAATTTTGATGGTATATGTGAGCTTTACCAGGTTTACACATAGACTACTTTTGATTTCGATATTTTGCACTATTTAAAAATGGCGACTATTTTCAAATTTCCATTTCAAATAAAAAGAGAACGCTAAGAAATAGCAAACTTTTGATGGCACATACGAGCTATAAAATTTAATTTACTATCCGAAACTTTAGATTTCGATATTTTGCACTATTTAAAAATGGCGACTATTTTCATATGTCCATTTCAAATAAAAAGAGAACGCTAGAAAATAGCAAACTTCTTTTCGTGTATCTCCAACGGTTAGCGAGTAAAACCCACATTTGTGACGTCACTACACCGTTTGGTTTCAAAACTCATTTCAAATAAAAAAAAAAGAACGCTAAGAAATAGCAAAATTTTGATGGTATATGTGAGCCTTAAAATTTAATTTTCTCTCCAAAAGGTCTTTATCACTTTTCGTGTATGTCCAACGGTTAGCGAGTAAAACCTAAATTTGTGCAATAAAACACGGTCAACACCGACCGGTGCAGTCTATCTCTCTATATATATAAATGAAAGTTTGCCCGTTTTTTCTGAATTTCTACGGAAATTTGAGTTATTTACGCGTTTCAGACTGTTTTATGATGGATGCGCGCGATTTTTTTTTGTCTGTCTGTCTGTCTGTCTGTTAGTTTGTTTGTCTGTGGACAACTTTGTTCCCTTATAACTCGAGAACGGCTGGGTGTATCAACGTAAAATTTGGTACAGATATCCATCAGAGGCACGACACTAATCATTGATGTAACTCTTCTCCATTCCTCTCATAAAAGGGGGCCTACTCCCTTAAAATACATGCTAAAATAGGCGTAGATGGACGTGACAAAGCTCATTGTCAGACCCACAGTGTGAAAGACAAAACTCGGGGGCCCTAAAGGGTTCACGAAAACCACATTTTAATTCCCTAAAACCAACAGTTTTTGAGATATTCCCAGAAAACTAATTTCATTTAATAATTTAATGAACGAATGCAAGCCGGTAACCATGGAAACAGATTCTCAGAGGTCCATCTATTGCAATTCCATTAATTGCATTAGTCTGAAAGTTTGCAAACAGCTAGAAGGTTATCACGGAACCAAATTAAGCTGTTAAATTCATCAATACGTATAATGCGCTTAAGGGGGTCAAGGGGTACTCTAGAATTTTTTTTTCGCGCGATTGACACCTGCGGGTGTGGTCTGGCAGGTCTATTATATTCCTATCCCTATATTATATTATTATATTCTAGAAGGTTATCACGGAACCAAATTAAGCTGTAAAATTCATCAATACGTATAATGCGCTTTAGGGGGTCTAGGGGTACGCTAGAATTTTTTCGCGCGATTTACACCTGCGGGTGTGGTCTGGCAGGTATATTATATTCTTATCCCTATATTATATTATTATATTAGTATTATATTATGGCGTACAACGACGAGACAAAGACCCTCGGTGCCAGAAACAAAACTCGGGGGCCCTAAAGGGTCCTCTAAAACTACATTATAAGGCTCTAAAACCAACAGTTTCTGAAATATTCCCATAAAACTAATTTAAACTTAATTTAACAAACTAATGAAGGAATGCAAATCGGTAACCATGACAACATTATCTCAAGGGGTGGCATCCAACTTTCCATCTATTTCTTTAAGAAGCAATGCCACTCCATTTATTACATTTCTGTGAAAGTTTGCATATGGCTATTAAGTTATCACGGAACCAACTTTGACTGTATAATTCATCAATGCAATTAAGGGGGTCAAGGGGTAACCTAGAATTTTTTCACGCAATTTTCACGTGCGACATATAGTACAGAAGATGTATTATATCTCCAAACAGCAACATCATTTTCAAAAATTCCTGAATTGAATCAGCATATTTTGTGGCTTTTAGGAATTTGGGCCATTTGAGGCTAAATAACCTGAATTTTCATGAACCACAAGCCTTTATAATTTATGAATGGGGTCTTCCTGTGTATGGGGACCTAACACAACGTAGAGGGTCAGTTTTTATGTGACGTGTATTGCGTTCCGTCTACAAGGCTTTCAATTCAATTTCACGTCATGAAGTACACGTTAGTTGAATTTAGTTTGAGTACACATTTTAACTCATCATTTATTTTTTATTTATTTTTTGTCGACATACGGGTTCATCATAAAGATGATTTTGTTAGATACTGTGTGGTAGATATACCCATATTTGGATACCTGGGTGATATTTTGTAGACAATAGAATTGTCTGTCTGTCTTTATGTGTATCTTTATGTACGCCTATAACTCGTGTTCGGATGCTTGGTGCATCGTAAAATTAGGTATGGCATCTATGAGAGTCAATACACCAATCATTTATAAAATTCTCCACCGTACTTTTCATACAGTAGAAAGGTGCATATAGGGAAAACTTCTCAAAATACATGCTAAAATAGGCGAAATATAAAAATTATCCTAGAAGGACGACCAGAGCATTTGTTGCGCTTCTCAATGTGAGACACAAAATTCAGGAGTCTATATAGGGTGACCGAAAACCACATTTTAAGGCCCGTAAATTAACAGTGTGTGTGATATTCCCATAAAACTAACTTCGTTCTGATAAACTTATGAAGGAA
The DNA here is from genome assembly GCA_946902985.2 of Meconema thalassinum. Taxonomy (NCBI): domain Eukaryota; kingdom Metazoa; phylum Arthropoda; class Insecta; order Orthoptera; family Tettigoniidae; genus Meconema; species Meconema thalassinum. The sequence goes on along the minus strand of OX336389.2, from coordinate 277,240,053 downwards.
TGACAAACCGCTAACCATTGCAACAGTAGCTCAATTGATAATGTCTGGTGTTAACACCGAAAACCGTTCGAAGAACGGGTACTTCTGCTAGTCATTGATATAACGAAACATGTACGTTTTAATTTAATTATTAAACTACTTTCTAGTGTTTGACAAGGCGGCTTTTATAATTTGAGATTAATATCAGTCAACACGGGAAGCCTCCGTGGCTTAGGCGGCAGCACGCCGGCCTCTCACCGCTGAGTCCGTGGTTCAAATCCCGGTCACTCCATGTGAGATCTGTGCTGGACAAAACGGAGGCAGACAGGTTTTTCTCCGGGTACTCCGGTTTTCCCTGGCAAAATTTCATTCCAGCAACACTCTCCACTATCATTTCATTTCATCTGTCATTCATTTAATCATTGCCCCAGAGGAGTGCGTCAGGCCTCGGCAGCCGGCACAGTTCATATCCTCGCCGCTAGTTGGGGGCTTCATTCATTCCATTCCTGACCCGGTCGGAGACTGGAAGCAGGCTGTGGATTTTCATTTTTTCATCAGTCAACACGAATAATATTTAATACCATCTTCATAATGGTTAATGTCTAAGCAATTTAATAAATAATACGACATGAGGTTGATCGTCAGCCCCTTATAAGCATTTTTCGCCCAGTGAGTGGGGTTTATAGCGGTAATGGGCTTTAGACGGGAGGTGGTTCTTAAGTTTCTATTCTCTAAGGCAGGGGTTCTCAACCTTTTAGACACTGCGACTTCCTTTTTAGGCTGAGTACAGTATTTTGGCGACCCCCAAGTTTTAACGTTAAGACAATAATTAAAAAATTACAGTAATTATTAATTTTTCTTCATAAAAACACTTGTAAGTAATATTAATACACATTAATTCAAAAACTGGTTAATTCCAAACAAGCTCAAGTTTCTCACTAATAGAATAAAAAACGTAAAAGTTTAATACAATGTGAGTGTATTCTTATCTTAATAAAAATCTACAGCAATAACTCATTTTTTTAAACTTTTTCTCCGTATCACGCGACCCCCCAAGACCCTATTCTTCTTTAATTCTTCTGTTAAGTTTCTGCCCAGGTCACTCCCCGTGATGTTACGATGAGTGGTTGTACTTATTAGTTACAGGATTAAAGAGTTTCCGTACCGTATGTTATATGTTTATAATTAATTTTAGTAAACGACTTACGTAGTTACTTGCAGTGGTACTGGTGGCCAACTGGCAAGGCGAGACGTTTATCAAGGCATCGCCTGTACAATCACAATCATTCTTGACGTCATCCGGCTACTGTAACCCATTTGGAACGACAAAAATAACTAACACTAGCTACATTTACCTACTCTTAATCTTATTAGTACACTGAGGGTACATCCGCTTGTCTGCAACATGTGATTCAGTTAGTTCATCAAACAAAATAAATTAGAATGCCTTCTTAATCGCAATTAATCCCTTGTCTATATGCTTGTACTCACATCACAACCCAATAGCGATATGTGTTCTTGGTCTTTATTGCCGTCGAGAAAATACAATTCTTGGAATATTTCTGTGTCTGTCAATAGCTCATTTCATCTCCTCCTCCTAGTGTTTACCCGAAGATATAGGGTCCATGAATGCCATTTCAGGTGGTTAAATGCTGCACTGCGGTCTAGCTGAGGTAATATCATCTCGTCTGAGGTCATTGTGTCCTGCCATCGTTTCTTCTGATGAATGTGGAGGGCTTGTTCAAGCCATTCAGACTTCCTAACATTTAAGTGAAGTCCGAATTGACTGAGACAGTCACTCCACCTTCGCTTGCAACATCTTTGGTGGTGCCTACAACCAGGATATAGTCAGCGTACAGTAGGCTATATGATGCAACTCATGTGAGATGGTATCCATGACGAGTGTGAAGAGCAGCGGTGAGCCTTGATAAACTTGGAACTTCACCAAGAAAGTCCCGAGAAAGGGCAGAAGCACTCCTCACTCTGCTACTGCTATTCTCATAACTAGACCTCAGATATTCATGCAAAGGTATGTTTTATTCCAAGGGAATATTTAATAAATTTTGATATATTTGCAGTTCATGTTCCTTCATTTGGACAAACGTAGAGTTTACTTTATATATTTTACATATTTCGACAATTCTTGTTAATAATGCATATATTTTTATTTTGCATATGTATATTTGTGCTTATTTACACGTTTCCATGGGTCTCTTTTTAAATAAAATTAACTTTAAATGCAAACTATTTGATATTATTGTCTCTGCTAGATAGTAGTTGAGCAACGACATGATGTCTTCCTGGTATTGCCCAACATAAGCAAGTTACAGGTCGTGAATTAGACCATGTTTGGTCTACGTTAACCTCATAATTCGCATCATTGTTGTCTGCTGTCGACATGAGATATAAAGCATCAGAGAATATTAACTTACGCGCATAACCAGAGTGTAGATTTATTGTGAAGGTGTTCGAAAACTGAAAGCCATAGAAAAGTCAGGTAGGAAAGATTCATCAAAATGGAAATTAAGACACCATATAGAAATCAATCGTTTGTGTCGATTTCCAAGATACGAAACGATGACTCATAGGCACGTTATCGATAATATTTTCAGGTCCATTTATATGTTTACATTAATTTCCTCATATAATTGGTCGCGTAGGCACCACCTCCAGTACACAGAGCATAGTGTAGCAACCTTTCCTGTGAACTGTTACTTGTGAAACACGTCTTGCCGACAGAGATGACCAGGCTATCAACAACTGTCCGGTTTGAGAGAGCTCGTATTGGTCTGTGTGAGAGTGGTTTGTCTCTACGGATTGTAGCTGCACATCTACGGTCCAACGGATATGGCAGCAGCGGTCAAATGAAGATAGGCCTACACACATTCGTTGACCCAGCACAGGCCCAACTCAACGGGCAACTGTACTGGAGGATCCCCGTGTCATTCGGATGACCCAGATGGATCCATGCGTACGAGCAGTGCAAATTCCAGCAACAGTGGTACCCCATATTACACAATAAACAGTTGGGAATCGTCTGCATGCTGGTGGCTTACGATCTCGTATTCTGGCAGGTTTTCCATTGACCCCACATCATCGAAGTGAACAGCTGGCGTGGTGTCGAGAAAGATGGTGGTGGGTCGACGAATGGCATAGTGTCTTTTCCGCAGTGATCGCCGCAATCATGTGCGACGACGTACCGTGGGGAGGGGCTGCCAAGATTTTATTGTCGAGAGGCACCCAGGGCCAACACCAGGCATTATGGTCTGCGGAGCTATTGGCATTAAGGTGAATTAAGGGCAATATGACTGCTCACCAGTATATTGACTGGGTACTCAATCTAGTGGTTAACCCCATGATGGCGAACATTCCAGATGGGCTGTTTTCAGCAGGACGATATCCGCGTTCACACTGCACAAAGATAACAAACCTTACACTCTAACTTAGGGTGGTTACTAGGATTCGGTTGTTTCACTCTAGCAATACCAGCGAGGGGGAAGCAAGGAAGGAAGCTTTTAGTTTCACGTGACTGTTAATCATGCGATCATGAGCCACGGGACCTCCTTTTTACGTGGAATCCGAGCCATATAGCATGGCATTTCACTTAGAAAATCTCACATGTATTGACTCAGAATCGAACCCGGTCTACCTTGGTGAGAGGCCAACAGCTTGACCGCTGCGCCACCACGGCCCCATAACAAAGGAAGATTGTAGTTTTACGTGACCGTGAATCTTGTGATTATGAGCCACGGGACCTCCTTTTTACGTGGAATCCGAACCACAGGACATGGCATTTCACTTCGAAAATCTCACATGCATTGACCGGGAATCGAACCCGGACCGCCTTGGTGAGAGGCATACAGCTAGGCCGCTGAGCTACCACGCCCCAGGCCCCATAACAGGTTTTATTAAAACTCAGTAACGTTTCTAGTTTTATGCCGTGTCTTGTGCGGGGTTTCGCCTAGGAACACCAAGATAGGCTCATCAGCGGGCTCTTGGTGTCTATGTCCGGTCCCCCACAGGAGTAGCGAACTGTTCGCTACCTCCCTTCTTTTGAAGCGCCCCTGCAATTCTTTACTGCGAGAGCTCCCTATAAAGGCTTCTAAAAAGATGTTATCTTGGTGTTCCTAGGTCAAACCCCACACATGACTCAGCATAAACCTAGAAAAATTGCTGAGTTTTAATTCCCTGGCCGTGAAAGCCAATACACCGGGTTTCATTAAGTTGTGCGTATGCTACTTCAGTAGTGCTGGACGCCTGTTTCCTAACCTAGGCCTTTAAAATAAATATTAACCAACGTACTGATCACCCCCGAGACCGAATAACCGAGCCCTAGAGATACCCGATCAGTGGTATGGTGGTATTTCTAGTTGTGAAAAATCTGAAGATTACATCGATGATGATGATGATAATTGTTGTTTTAAGGGGCCCAATATATAGGTTATCGCCCCCCCCCCCTCCCACACACACCGATCAAATCGAGGACAGTCCGTTCCTTTGTACCCTCTTCAGGTAATTTGAGGTTAATGCATGTTTGTATGGCTGCACTACCCTGAATTTACTAGAAACGGGGGCAAATGCGTCATCAGAGAACTTTCATCCATTCTTCACATAAGTATAGCAAAACGCATCGCAGTGTGTTTGGATATAAAAAGACACCAGTTCCCAGCATCTAGTTTAGAAGATTACTGGAGAATGAGAAATCTTGAAATTTATTTATTATGTGACTCAAAAATAAATGCAGAAACAAAAATGGCGAACGGCTGATTGACGCCTGCAAAAATAACAACCTAGTTTTGAAATCTACTGCGTTTAAACATCTTCCTCGGAAAGCAAAGACATGGAGACATCCAAATCCACTTATGGGTGAATTTCAACTGGATCATGTGGCAATATCAAAAAAATCAGATCGTGAAATCCAAAATGTGAAGGTCCTGCGTAATGCGAATATAGACTCAGATCATTATCTGTCCCTTATTAAAATGAAAGGTATTCCGTTTAGGAACAATAGAGTGAATGTTGAAAAGGGAATGAAAACGCAAAAGTACAACATCGGTGGTCTGAAGTCAAATAACAACACTTTTGCGGAAACACTCCACAACAAACCAAAAGATGGAACATGGTTTACTTTAAGGAACGCCATTGTTACTGCGGCTTCGGAATCAATTCCTCTTGATAGAACGCGCAAGCATCCATGGTGGAACGGTCAATGTGAACACGCAATAGAGGAAAGAAGAAAAGCTTGGATCAAGTGGAATAACAAGAAAGACGATGTGAACCTTGAGAACTTTCTCTGCATCAGGAAAGAAACTTGTAAAATTTTAAAATTGGCAAAAAGAAATTTCCACAAATCTCAAATTATTCAAATTGAAGATGATTTTCAAAGGCACAAAACAAGGGATTTCTATCAAACTTTAAACACCAACTGTCCAAATACGTCGCCCCTACTCTTCACATCCGAGGATCTGATGGTAAACTTAATCTCAATAATAAAGACTGTGCTAAAGCTTTTGGAGAATATTTTGAAACCCTTTTGAACACGGACATACCTACTAAACAACTTGCTTTCTATCCTAGCGTTGCATACCACGACAGTTCACCACCCTCCGTCGAAGAAATAACACAAATCATCAAGGCGCTAAAAAATAATAAAGCCTCTGGGGAGGATAGTATTGTGGCTGAATTATGGAAATATGCAGATAATTACTCCATCATTTGTCTCCAGAAAACCATTGAAGAAATATGGCATTGTGAAAAGTTGCCGGAGGATTGGACTTCTGCCATCATTCATCCTATACATAAGAAAGGGGATAAATCCGACCCAAATAATTATAGAGGTATTTCACTGGTATCGGTAACGTACAAAATATTTGCAAGGGCTCTTCTGAACAGAGCAGAACCGATATTAGACCGTCAGTTAGGGGAATATCAAGCTGGGTTCAGGAAATCAAGATCCTGTCCTGAACAAATTCATAACATTAAGACCATAATTTCCTACTGTACGGTACGATCAAAACCTTATGTTGTGATTTTTGTGGACTTTCAAAAGGCTTATGATTGCATTCATAGAGACACAATAATTAACACCTTACGTGAGTTTGGCCTAGACAATAAATCAATTAATTTGTTCAAAGCAAGCTTAGAAAACACCATTTCTAAGGTCAAATTTCGTGGTGAATTGTCCGAAGCCTTTGCAATCAAGACTGGCTGTAGACAAGGTGATCTGGGATCACCGATGCTGTTCAACTGTGTCTTGGAAAAAATTATAAGAGAATGGTTAACAATCTTACCAAATAATTATGGTATTCGAATTGGTTATAAAAAAAAGAAGACCTGAATATAAACTGTCTCGCTTTTGCAGATGACATTGCTTTGTTCGCTAATTCAATGGAAGAGGCCACTGACCAACTTAATAAACTACAAATCATAGCTGCTAAAACTGGACTTAAAGTGGCCTTCCATAAAACTAATTTTATCACAAATGTCAAAGATGCCTCAAAATTCATCACGATTGGTCTGCAAAAAATCAAAAAGTCAGAAAATTTAAATACCTAGGCGAATGGATTACCCCTAATAATTCAGAAATAGCTGCCATTGAGAGCAGATGTAACAAATTGGAAGGTGCCTTTCAAACCTGCAAAAACATTTACAAAAGTAAAAGCTTGTCCCGGAATGTCAAACTTTGTCATTATAATACAGTAATTAGGCTGTCAGCACTGTATGCTGCAGAATGCTTACAGATGACAAACAAAGGCCCATTGAGAAAATTAGAACTTAAGGATCGGAAAATTCTAAGGAAAATATTAGCACCTGTTAATGATAATGGTACTTACAGAAGAAGACATAACAATGAATTATTTGAACATATAGAAGATTTGGTGAGTGTGATGAGAAAAAGGAGAATGTCTTTCTTTGGACATTTGGAGCGGATGGAGCATCATCGACTTTCATATCGAATCCACTCATCAATCTCTAAAAAAAATTCCTATTGTAAATGGTCGATGCAAGTTAAAAAGGACCTAACAGAAGCTCGAATCAATCAAGCTCTGGTTTGGGATAGGAACCTGTTCAGAAAGGCGGTTAAATCAACCAGTAATCTACACCCTTTAACATCTGTGATGCCTCGCCCTCACTGCAAGTGGACGGAAGAAAGGAGAGCTGAACATTCGTCAAGAATGAAGATCTACTGGCAGACAAGAAAACAAGCTTTACAGTGATCATATGAGTGAAGAACATCGTGGTCCATTGATGGCCGAAACGACTCAAAAAAAAAATGCAGATAATGCAAAAGGCAAACGCCAACATACGCATTGAGGTGTTTAATTCTCGATGATAAGCATCTTTAAATATTGAAACCGACCAATACTGATATATTCGACCCAGAAATGCCCGACAACTGACACTAGTAACCTATCATATTTTATATTAAGGTATATTTTGATAACGTACCGGCCAGGTAGAGGGAATCAAAACAGCAATGATTCCATCGTCTAAAGCTCATCTTTGGGGCATTAGTGTAATTCTTTCCAAAGCAAGGCTTCACGAAAACTATGTTTTATTGCTGTGACTTGTAAAATGTTCCAGATAACATTATTGTGTTGGTCATCCTGAATTGTGTTTGGACGTTTTGCTCATTCAGTAGCTGAGAAAGTGTGGGCCACTATACACCATGTGCTGCTTCATGCTCTTGTTCCACCTCGAATGTAAGTGTACCTTTCCTTTTAATGGTAATCTCTTGTTGTAGCAAAATTTGCAAGCAAATAACACCTTGATCAAAGGTTCCATGTACTTATTCTGTATGCTAGTTCTATCTGATAACCAATGTCATTTCAGTATTTACCACTCTAGACCCACGTTGGGAGTGGAGAGGACAAAATATATATTTTATTTTATACTAAAATGTTACTTTTGAGTTAAATTAGTGAAATATTTGGGGGAGTCGGTCCCTTATGAATGAAATATTAGAAGGGAGGGGCACGCGTTTCCTTGATCCCTTGGGAAATAATGTCCATGTGTAGTTTTGCTGTTGTTTCTTTTGAGGGGTTTGGGCATCGTGGTCATTCATCCTCTCGTGTACTTGGATGTATGTGTGGAATTTCATCTGATAACCTGTGTTATTGTGATGGCTGTGTTAGTGTGTGTATTTGTAATTCAGGTGTGGATTTGGAAGGAGGTGGCCCTAGCCGTAAGTTAGAAACCATCTCGGCATTTGCCTGGAGTATAAGTGGAAAACTACGAAAAAACACTTCCAAGATGGATGAGGTGTGAATCGAATCCACCTCTCCTCAAATTTTCGTCATGAGGCTGAGTGTACTCCATTCCATCTCCCAGACGCATTTGTAGTAAGTCTGACAATGAGATGAGGGCGGGGATGTGCTGCGTTAAAGCCATAGTTCACTTGCGCCCCAGTTCGCTTTACACAGATCAATAAATATTGTTGACATTGATGACGTCTAGACCACTCCACTCACACCTGTCTGCCGTCTGCTTGAGCATAAATATTGAGAAGTTACAGAAAATTAATGCGCTTATTACGATGTAGTTTCGGGAATATAAATAATTCCCTTTTGTACTAGCCTTGTTACACATATTTCATTCATCGTTTGTTCTCATTTGAGACTGTTTTGTTTTTCAAGGTGCAGTCTAGTCTGCAAGCCTCTCTTTGTGAACAAATCGCCTCCACGATCTCCTATTAGCAGTTAGCACTGTGGCCTCCTCTGCTTCTCAACCTCTCATTTTGAAATCATTCAGCACTGAATCTAACCATCGCATCCTGGATCTACCTCTGCTTCTCTTACCCTCTACAGCCGAACTCATTTACCTCTTAGGTAATCTATCCTCCCACATCTCTTCACAAAACCCCACCATCTGAGTCCGCTCATACGAACAGCTATATCTAGCATTCATTTCTAACTTACGTTAGTCTTTTTCTCTTCATTACAAGTACCTTCCTGCCATTGCTCCCATCTATTTGTCCCAGCATTCATTCGTGCTACCCTCATATCAGTTACCTCTAACGTATGTATCGGATATCCTGAATATACCCAGCTATCACTTTCATACAGCAAGCTCGGTCTAAATACTGAGCGAATTAGGGAGAGTTTCTTCACTACCCTAACTTATTTCTTCCAGAATACCGTAGATCACAACTGAAAACTCACTGCATTGCCTTTTCTGCACCTCGACACCTTTACGCATTTACAAGAAAATAAAAAACTTAAAAATTTGAATTATTTATTTGTCTTTTCTACCAATTTTCACTCTTGTAAGTATAACTTGCTTGAGGATAAACAACAGCACGTAGGCTATATTTAAATTAAAGCAACAGTCTAAATGCAGAAAGTGTCTATGATATCTGTGCATATTTTGGTGCGATATGATTTGATAGTTTTACTGAAATGACAAGTTTAGTAAACTTGTGAATCTGCTCTTCACTGCTTGCACTAGGCCCACCTTGAGTGCTGTCGGCGAGTTGTCCAGGTCCATAAGCACAAAACCAACATGGAGGCCACAGGAACATTTCATATTTAGATGGGGTTTTCTCGCGACTATATTATCTGTGCGCAGTGAAACTTGGCAAGGTAAATCTTTATACCAGGATTAATATACTGGCATCTATTTTTAATTTTGTAAAATTAGAAATTCAAAATTTCATCCGAGCAAAATTTTAAAATCGCTTCTTTTATTTCTTGTGTCCTTATCAAGCAATCAAAGTGAATGTTTGTATAAGTAACCACCATTGTTTTCTTCATCGGCTGGCATATAATGCCATGGCTTACATACAGTATAAAACAATCCAACATGGCGGCCATGCAATGTATTCCACCGGTTCACAATATCCCCGAAACTATTAAAGCAATCATACTGAAATTTTGTGTGGTGATAGAGGACTGTACACATATGTGACTTTATGAAACGCAATTAATACGAAATCAGCATGGTGGCCACGCAATGATCAAATATTTTAAATTACTTTTCTAGCGATCTAATCATCCGGGAACAGTGAAACTTGGCACAGCGAATGTTTATTCGGAGCTTAGTATATAGATATCTACTGTGGTTCAATTGTTCTCACAAATTTAAGAAGGCGTCTATTAGAAAGTTTAAAAAAATCGTATTTCTCGTAAACTATTCAAGCTGTTGAAGAGAAGCTTCGTATAATGAACTGTTATAATAATCATTATCTAATGACACTGAATTCTGTAGCTCACTTTTCGTAAATTATTGAAGGATCTAGTCGGAGGAGTCATAATAATTACCAATACTAAAAGGTATATACCCTAGCACATAATATGTAAATACTTTGCAGTCGGTCAACACGATTGTACCCAAATTGTAATGACTGTTATTCCCTACACTTGAAAAAAATTACATGAGATTAATTAACTGATTGAAAAGCATTTTTTATTATTATATTAATTTATAGTCGCTTTAATTTTGAAAGTCTTATCGCGACTTTCACTGAAGATTTGCATTATACAATACAATACATACAATACATTAAATTGAATATACTATAAAATCATAAAATGAACACTAGAAATAAAGAAAAGTTCCACTACTATGAGTTGATCAATCAGATTTTGGAATAAAGTCGCGAGTCTTTGAAGAACTTGATGTGTTTTTGAGCTGTGAAAGAGATGAGAAGGCCTCACATACCTTCTTGGGAATGCTGTTGTGCTGGCGCCAGTGGTTGTAGAGAGCACAGTCTGAGATTATGTGCTGCACAGTCAGTACGCTGTTACATGTTGAGCAGATAGGGGGTTGTTTCTTCTCGAGGAGATAGCTGTGGGTGATGTTCGTATGACCTATTCTTATTCGTGATATTAGAACTTGATCTTGCCTGGAAAGTTTATGATGGAGATATTGTTCTGTGGTGCCTGATGTTATTTCATGGAGTTTACTGGTAGAAGTTCTAAGCCAATGATTCTTCCACTGTTGGAATACTTTTCTTTTGACGTAGGAAATGATGTCAGTATGAGGTGTAGCTATTGTAGGATCACATAAAGGAAGAAGTGTGGCTTCTTTAGCTGCTTGATCGGCAGATTCATTGCCATGAATGCCTCTGTGAGAGGGTACCCACACAAATATGACTTGTTTACCTTGCTTCACCACTTTATGGAATATCAATTGAATTTCTTGTACAAGGACGTTTGTCGAAGATAGATTCTATATTGCGTTTAATGCACTTCGTGAATCGGAGTAAATAATAAATGAGTTGTTGCAGCTGGCTGTATTCAAAATGTATTTCATGGTCAGTTTAAGTGCAAAGAGTTCATTAGAATAGACAGTGAAAGATTCACAAAGTAGAAAAAGCATGGTATGGTCAGGATAAATTATCCCACAACCGTTTCTTTCATCATATTTCGAACCATCAGTATAAATAGCACTGTGCATTGGGTATCTATTGGAGATTTCAAGAAATAATCGATGGTACTGTGATCTGTCAGTTTGTTTTTTAACTAAGTTGTTCAGTTCGAAGTTGACTGTTGGTAGGGTAATTGTCCACGGTGGGATATCAAGAGAATGGTCTGAGAGTAGTATGAGAGGAAAATCTAGGTTTAATTCTTCAAGGAACTTGGATATTCTGACATTGAAGGACGAAGGTTGTCGTCTTGATTCAGTGTTTGTTCTTGTGTGGCTGTTAGTAGGGAAAACATACGACTTAATGCGTGATTTAGTCATAGTTGATACTTTGAGTGCATATGATAAACTTAGTTGTTTACGTCTAATTGCAAGAGGTGGTTCATTGGCTTCTATTTGCATACTGGTTACTGGACTGGTGCGGAGAGTTCCCAGAGCAATTCGAAGAGCAGCTGACTGGATAGAATCAAGGATCTTGAGGGAGGACGCTGTTGGAGAGTTGTATACTATACTGCCATAATCTAATTTGGCCCTAATAATTGATCTATAAGTATTCATGAGCACTTGATAGTCTGCTCCCCAGTTTTTTTGCTGCGAGAATCTTCATTAAGTTAATCCGTCGTAGACACTCATCCTTGAGATTTTTCAGGTATGGAATCCAACCTAATTTACTATCAAACAGAATTCCCAGGATTTTAAGAGTTGATACTGTCTCAATTTTATGATTGTTTATGTTCAGCTCGGGATCTGGTACAGAGTGTTTGTTTTTAGAGAATACTATGCATTTGGACTTTGTTTTGGAGAACTTGAATCCAGTAATCTGGGCCCATTGTTGAATATTTTCAAGTGATTCTTGAAGTAGTTGTTGAGTAATTGAACTATTTCTTCCAGCACTGAATATGGTCAAATCATCGGCAAAAAGACAAACCTTTACTGGCAAGTGGATGTTGGATACAATTCGGTTTATTGCGACCAGGAATAAAGTAACACTGATGACTGATCCTTGAGGGACTCCATTGTCGATTGTAACTTCCTGTGACGAAATGCCATTTGTCTTAACTTGAATTCTACGATCTTTGAGTAAGTTGTAGATGAAATAGAGCATATTTCCTGAAATGTTATATTCCATCAATGATTTAAGTACATGGTCTTTGAGCACCATGTCATATGCCTTTTCAATATCTAGACTAACTGCTATGAGGTGATGGTTGTTTAGGAAAGCCACCCCGAATTTCAGATTCCAAACTTATGAGAGTATCGACAGTTGAACGTCCTTTACGAAATCCACTTTGTACATCACTAAAAAAGTTTATATGTTCAAGATACCATCGTACTCTCCTGTTAACAATTTTCTCCATTATTTTGCATATTGCATTTGTCAAAGCGATTGGACGGTAATTTTCTGCAATTGAGTTCTCCTTCCCTGGCTTGAGTATTGGAACAACAATGGCTCTGCGCCATTGATCAGGGAACGTCTGAGAGGTCCATATGTAGTTGAAAATAGCCAGAAGATAATTTAATGCGTTCAGTGGAAGCTGTCTTAGGAACTCATAAGGGACCGTATCTGGGCCAGGGCTGGATTTGACACATTTGTCAAGTTCAATAATCATGTCCTGTAATTGAAAAGGTTCATTTAAATTAGAATTGGAGCAGAGAAGGTTCTTTTTTGATCAAGAGGTTCGCTGGTTTTCTTTATGTGGAGAAAATTTTGGTCATAATTGTGGTCACTAGAAATCTCGGAGAATGTGTCAGTTAATTTATCAGCAATATTTTTACGAAGGATCCATCATTCGGGTTTCTGAGAGAAGTAATGTGTAAGTGGTTATATTTACCATTTACACGTTTGAGTTTATTCCATACTTCTTTTTGTGGAGTTTGAGAATATAGTGAGGAAACAAATACCAGCCACAAGTGCTTTTTGCTATCTTTAATTTCTTTTCGGGCGATTGCTCTACATTTCTGAAATTGGGCTTTATTTTCAGAAGTTGGTTTTCTCTTAAAGACATAGAAAGCATGATTTTTATTCTTTAGAGCTTCCTTACATGCGTCGTTCCACCAAGGTACTGTCTTCTTACACGGGTTTATCTTTATTTTCGGGACACTAAGGTTTGCAGATTTAACTATTGCTTTTGTAAAATCTTGAAGAATATCATTAATGTGTTTGGTAGGGACGTCATGTGGATGGGTTAGGCCAATTAAATGGTTGTTGACTATATGATTGAACTGCGTCCAATTTGCTTTATTTAAGTTCCATTTAAGGGGTTGGGGTATCGGGGCGTTGATTGAAGCGTTGTCGTTATTGATCAGTATGGGGAAGTGGTGACTATTTCCTTGGAGCGTCGAATAGACAGACCAGTCAAAACCAGTTGCTATATCCGGAGTGCTGATAGTTAGGTCTATGCTACTATAGGTTCCATGAGCAATATCGAAAAGTGTTGGAGCAGTTGAATTCATTAGAATTAGGTCAAATTCATCTAGTATCTTTTCTATCTCCTTCCCTCTTGCATCGGTGTGATGACTGCCCCATAACGTGTTATGGCTGTTGAAGTCGCCTACTAGAATGATTGGTTTAGGTAGCTGACGGATAATATTTCGTAGATCATCTCCGTGAAATAGATAAGTGTTTGGTATATAAATATTGCAGATACACAGAGCGGGAGTTAGATGCAATGAGACGGCTACAGCTTCCAAATTGGAGTTTAAAGAAATTTCTTTAAGGTATATATTGTTTTTGACATAGGTAGCTACTCCTCCACTTGCATGACTTTTATTAGTTCTGTTTTTATGATTCACATTGTAAAGTCTTAGATTAGCAGCAAAATCGTTCCGAAAGTTGGTCTCTTGGAGACAGATAATTGGTGGTTGGTGTTTATTTATTAGGAGTTGTAAGAATTCTAACTGGGATCGATAGCTGTTGATATTCCATTGGAGTAGTGTTGTTGCCACAAGTATGATAAGGAATAGCAAAAGATTCATTTCCATTATTATAGAGGGAGAGAGTAGAGTAGTCTAGAGTTACATTGTTATCCATTTGACCTTTGCTTTGGTTGACGAACTTCAGTAATTTCTTCACTATCCGAGAGCTTCTATTTTTAATGTTTTTTATCGGAGTAGTAGAGGTATAGTTTCTGTAGGGCTTTATCGAGTCCTTCTATGTCTTGGGTGTAATTGAAAGCAATTGCCACCACGTCCTTGACACCTTGGGAATTTTCGAGAAAAGATTGGAGTTGTTTGTAACTGAGAGGAGCTAGTGACGGATCAGCTTCCAAAACCTGTTTCACAGGAAGGAGCATATCGCTGATTGTTTTAAGGTGTGGAACACCAAGGTCCCCTAACCCCATTTTCTATAGTAGATATCATACATTACGTTATCTTGAGTAGACGAAACCTTTGAAATGCTTAAATATTATTTTTTATGTTTATTGTCTGAAATGACTACAACGATTGAGTTTGAAATGATTGTCTTATTACAACGTAGGCCGTGTACCAAAAGCAATTTAATATATCACATGGAAAAATCCTTGTGACAGGCTAGGTGGGAGAGTATTTAAGTGGAAATGACCAGCAAATATATGAAAATAGGCTGTTCAGTTCTTCACGGAACCACTTGTTGTTCTCGTGCGCTACATTAGAAATGTCAAACTTTTCGGATTCCTTATATCTCGAACTTTGTTTTGAAGGTTCCTAAGTTATTGTTGGCAATTTCTTAAACCAGTGTTGAAGTATTAGAAGCCATTTTTAGCGTTGCCTAAATAATTTATAAGTAGAAGCGTTTTAATCGGTCAACACGAGTGTGCCAAATTAGATTGGGTGGGGAGTTGGAATTAATTTACTAGTGCCTGAAATACATTTCATTATTTATACACTTAAGAATACTTCTCTCTCCCATTTGTGAGATGTGTTATTAAGTGTATAAATACTGTAGTTCATGAAATTCCACAGCCCCCCATTCGTGCGAAGTGTGTTATTGTGTATAAATAGTTCATGAAATTCCACAGCCCCCCATTCGTCAGAACTGTGTTATTAAGTGTATAAATAGTTCATGAAATTCAACAGCCCCCCCCCCTTCCGTGAAAAGTGTGTTACTGAGTGTATAAATACTGTAGTAAATGAAATTCCACAGCCCCCTTTCGTGTGAAGTGTGTTACTGTCATAAGTGTATAAATAGTTTATGAAATTCCGCAGCCCCCCATTTGTTAGAAGTGTGTTATTAAAATTCATGTAACTCCACAGCCCCCCATTTGTGAAAAGTGTGTTATTAAAATTAATGTAATTCCACAGTCCCCCATTTGTGAGAAGTGTTTTATTATAAATGATGTAAATCCACAGCACCGATTTGTGAGTCGTGATTTATTGTAATTCATGTCAGTCCATAGCACCCCCCCCCCCCATTTTTAAAAGGTGTTTTATTAAGTGTATTAATAATTCATGTAAATCCACAGCTCCACATTCGTGAAAAGTGTTTTATTATACTTCATGCAAATCCACAGCCCCTATTTGTGGGAAGTGATTTATTATAAATAATGTAAATCATCAGCCCCCTTTTGTAAGAAGTGTTTTATTTTAATTCATGTAAATCCACAGCTCCCTTTTGTGAGAAGTGTTTTAGTATAATCATGTAAATCATGTAAATCCACACCCCCCATTTGTGGGAAGTGTTTTATTGTAAATCATGTAATTCAACAGCCCCCTATTTGTGAGAAGTGTTTTATTATATTATTATATTATATTATATTATATTATATTATATTATATTATATTATATTATAAATCATGTAATTGTTTGAGTAAGTGTTTGAGTATAATTCATATAAATCCACTGCCCCCATTTGTGAGAAGTGTTTGAGTATAATTCATATAAATCCACAGCCCCCATTCGTGAGAAGTGTTTGAGTATAATTCATGTAAATCCACAGCCCCCCATTTGGGAAAAGTGTTTTAGTATAATTCATGCAATCCATAGCCCCCATTTGTGAGAAATATTTTACTATAATTCAGATAAATCCACCCCCCCCCCCCCATTTGTGGGAAGTGTTTTATTATAATTCATGTAAATCTACAGCCCAAATTTCTGAGTAGTGTTTTATTTTAAATCATGAAAATACACAGCCCCCCATTTGTGAGAATTGTCTTTTTATAATTCATGCAAATCCACAGCCCCCCATTTGGGAAAAGTGTTTTAGTATAATTCATGCAATTCCATAGCCCCCATTTGTGAGAAATATTTTATTATAATTCGTATAAATCCACACCCCCCATTTATGAGAAGTATTTAATTATAATTCAGTAAATCCGCCCCCCCCCCCTATTGTGGGAAGTGTTTTATTATAATTCATTTAAATCCACAGCCTCCATTTGTGAGAGGTGTTTTATTATAATTCATGTGAAACCACAGTACCAGTTTGTGAGCAGTGTGTTATTATAATTCATGTAAATCCATAGCCCCCCATTTGTGATGAGTGTTGTAGTATAATTCATGTAATACCCCAGTCCCCCATTTGTGAGAAGTGTTTTATTATAATTCATGTAAATCCACAGCCCCTATTTGTGATAAGTGTGTTATTATAATTCATGCAATTCAACAGCCCCCATTTTTGAGAAGTGTTTTATTATAATTCATGTAATTGCACAGCCCCCATTTGTGAGAAGTGTTTTATTATAATTCAGGTAATTCCACAGGCGTCTCCCATAAGTCCAACCCCTCGTCCACGCCGTGGGAGACTGGCAAAGGCACTAAGTAGGGGATTGCCTCTAGGGGCAATGTACAGTGGGGACTTCGTGTGACCCGGGACCGTTACTGTAGCAGTGAAGGTCCTACAGGAACCCTGAAAAGTGACGGCTAACGGGGCTCTGGTGAAGCTACGATAGGCCCAGCAAGCCAGTAGTGGATGAGACCAAATGCTTTCAAGAATGGTACTAGCCTCGGACATGACGGATATAATAGACGACGACACGGCTGTAAACACGGACTAAGATTTGGTACCTTAAACATAAGAACGCTGACGGGAAAGGTGGAGGGGATAGTGGATATGATGGAAAGAAGGAAGTTGGATTTATTAGGATTGGCAGAAACAAACTGGAAAGGGGAAGGAAGGAGAGAACTGAGAAAAGACTATAGACAATACTGGAGTGGGAATGAAGAGGGAAAGAGGAATGGAGTGAGAGTAGTAGTACGAGATGGTTTAAAAGAAGAAGTGAAGAGAATAAGTGATAGGATGATGAAAGTGAAAGTAGCACTGGGGGGAGAGACCATGGAAATAGTACAAGTGTATGATCCACAGGTAGGCTGCGCCTCTGAAGAGAAGGAAGAGTTTGAAGAGGAAATGCAGAAGCAGCTGTGAGGAAGGAATATGATTGTAATGGGGGATCTGAATGCCCATCTAGGAAGAGAAAGACAAGGGTATGAGAGTGTGCTTGGACCAGAGGGTTGGGGCAGAAGAAATGAGGAAGGAAAGAGACTGTTGGACTTCTGTCAAAGGAACAGCCTGCTTGTTGGGAACTCCTCGTTGAAGAAAAGAGAGAGCCACACAATCACATGGTACAGTGATGATTTGACCAGGAAGTCGGTGGTTGACTATATCCTGTATGAGAGATAATTGAATAAGAACATCACAGATATCAAGGTAATACCATCGGAGGACTTGGATAGCGACCATCGATTGCTGGTAAAGGACCTGAGAGGGACTAAGGAGAAGAAAGGGACAGAAAACCAGGAAAGACGTATAAGGATATGGAAACTGAAAGAAGGAGATAGAAGGGTCGAGTACCTCAAAATGGTAAAGGAAGGAATTCCAACAGATGAAGAAAGAGGGGTGGAAGAGGAATGGGCTAGATTTAAGAAGACACGAGTAGGTGCGGCAGAAGCAGTATGTGGGAGGACAAGTAGTAGGTAGAGGTGGAAGGACACACCATGGTGGAATAAGAAGACAAAAGTAAGGGAAAAGAATAGAGCCTTTAGGAGGTGGTATCAAAATGGGACGGTAGAGACAAGGGACGATTACCAGGAAAGAAAGGAGACAAAGAGAGTAGTGGCTGAGGAGAGAAGAAAGTGGATGGAAGAGTGGACAAAGATGATGGAGGATAGTGAAGGTACAAAAAAGGTCCTGTATGGGAGGGTAAAAAATAAGAGGTGGAAGGATCTGGCGGATTATGTTAGAATGGTGAACAAAAGTGGACAATAGATAGAAAATAGGGAATAACTGAAGAAAATGTGGAAAGAATTTTTTGAAGAATTTCTGAACTCATATGGAAACCACGGCGAGGAGGAAGAAATCGGGGAAGAGGAAGATGGACTGCAAACACAAAAGGACTTAACTCAGAAAGAAGTGGAAGATGCAGTGAGGAAGATGAAAGGAGGGAAGGCACCGGGTGTGGATGAGTTGAGTGAGGAGATGGTGAGAGCAGCAGGAGAGGTTGGGATACAATGGTTGTACCGAGTGCTGAAGACAGCATGGAAGGAAACGAAGACACCAGAGGACTGGAAAAAGGGAATAATTGTCCCGATCTTCAAGAAAGGTAGTAGGACAGAATGCGGAAACTATCGAGGAATAACACTGATGAGTCATTGTGCAAAGATGTTTGAGAAAGTTTTGGAAAAGAGAAATAGGACAAGGATAGGAGGAGGGTTGAAGGAAGTGCAGGAAGGTCCACAGTGGATTTGATTTTTGCTGTAAGGCAGTTACAAGAACAGTACTATGATTATGGGACAGATCTACTGATGGCCTTCCTGGACATTGAGAAAGCATATGACCGTGTATGCAGAAACAAAGTATGGAAGTCCCTGGAGGACAGAGGAGTAGAAAATAGACTATACGGAGGATAATGAAGATGTACAAGGGAAGCGTGAACTGTGTGAATGTGGGAGGAGAGAGATCGGACTGGTTGGAACAGAGAAACGGCCTGAAACAAGGAAGTGCACTGTCACCGTTACTTTTCATTGTGGTGATGGATGACATAATGACCCGAGTGGCACAAGTAATTGGGGAATGAAAGATGAAAGCAATGGTGTTTGCAGATGATATGATGATTTGGGGAAACATGGAGGAGGAAGTACAGGATCAGTTGGACGTGTGGGAAGGAATAATACAAGGATATGGGATGAAATCTCTACTTAGTATAAAACAAAGTCTCCGATTCTTGGATGTTCCGGGTAAACTCGAGAATCACTGGATGGATTTTAATGCGGTTTTCACCATTCTGTAAAGGATATCTCGAGGATGATTTCTGTAGAAAATAATTTATTTGTGATCAAAGGAAGCCGAGCAGTAACGATTTCAGTGGAAAAATGGAAGAAAAAAAACTGGCGTCCGAGCGCTTTGTAAGCTTACGCTGGGCAACCCGTTAAAAATATCTAAATACTATGAGTGTAAGAATTGTTCAGCATGAAAAGTTCTAAAAAAAAAAGTCCGCGAGAGCATATGTCTATCTTCAATACATCGCCCACTATAAGTGTTTTTACGTTTGAATTTCTTCCAACCATGTCCATTCAACTACTGAGACGACAGTTTACGAGCTAGCTAAGGGCGAGTCTATTACCCTGTTACAGCCTAGCTAGCGGGCGAACCTATTGCCCCATATACAGCCAGCAGCAAACCGTTGAGTCGTGTTGAGTTAATACTTCTGAGAAGCGTGGTTGTGTTTGGAGTTTCCCTGGAAGTGCAACTCTGCTTTTCTTCATTTCGCCCGTGAACCTTTCGTTCCGCAAAATTCACAGTCAAGTTAAGACTAGACGGAAGGGGGATTTGTGTTTCATGCATCTCGCCATTCTTAAATTACTTCTGACAAGAATTTGTTGCACATGCATCTCCATGATAATATAATTAATAGTCCAGTCAGTGATTTTAACCCATCATGCCGATACGTAAAACGGATATTGGTCGTTGTTCATTGACATCGGGGGTAAAAAAAAGCGCTTATCACGTAACGCATGCATAACTGTACCCGGGCAAAGCTGGGTCGGTTTGCTTGTTTAGCATAAATAAGAGTGAGATAGTGATCACAACAAGGAAGAAGGAAAGAACCACAACGGGAATACCAATTGTTGGGGAACAGCTGAAGAAAGTGGAGAGTTTCAACTATCTGGGAAGCCTGATACAAAATAATGGAAGAAACGTTAGAGAAATAAATGAGCGGGGGAGACAAGCAGAAGCATTCCGGAGGAGTGTGAGAAGCATGATATGGAACAAGGATGTCCCTCAGAACAGCAAAATGGTCATATATCGGACGTACTATGTCCCTATCCTGACGTATGTCTCGTAGACCTGCGTTATAAAAGGAAGGGAGAAGAGCAAAATACAGGCCAATGCGATGAGGTTCTTGAGAAGCAGTATTGGAGCTACAAAGATGGACAGAATAAGAAATGAGAGGACCAGAGAATTAATGAAGGAGGAACCATTACAGGATGGTATAGAGAAATCTAGACTTAGATGGTATTGCACCCCGATCGTTCACACGTCCGTGACATGTTGACGTCATTATTATATAGCAGAGATGTTGATTGATCTGAGAGATGGAGCGGCTGATATTTTGAATAGCGCGCTAGGAGACTCCGAGTGTTGAGGGAAGTATGCAACGTAGGAGCGAGTGACGCAGAACTGTGACGTGGGAGCTCGCCTACGTAATGAAAATAAGTTTTCTAGAATTTCGTCTAGCAGAAGGAATGGAACCTAGCAAAATTAGTACAGTTTACTGGCAATTGAATGAGAAGAAATTTGAGCTATCAAGCATGAAAATCCGTTCAGTAGAAGCCGAGATACGGAATGGAAGCTTCTAGAAGGAAGACCGCTTGGACTATATAAGGAGCCAGAGAATCCAGACAGTATTGTATTTCGTCAGAGCACTTGCTCATGTGCGCATCTACGATACATCAAGTACGAGTGTTTACGCCATGATTCTGACCGCCGAAGAACTTAGTCGCTGGACGAGCAGTCAGTGGACTTAGTTTTTGTTCAGGTGAATGAACATATATAATATCAGCGAAGGACTTAGAATATCGACTTTATGGTCAATTATTCTAACCAGTCAGGTGATGGTAGTTTTGTAAAGCCATTCACGGAAGTTAGCCTACAAAATGATGTGTTTCTTGTGGTGAAACGGTACCTCAGGCACTTCAAATAATATCAGGAAGAATGTATTCTTACAGTTCGTTCTATGCAGCTAACAGGGATATGGGACTTGTTCTCAATCTTTCAAGAGTACTATATCAATATAAGACTGTACAACATTTCAACATGTTAGACTGTACTGAGAATAACGGGAGTTTTTTTGAACGAGTGACATTACATATCAACATGCGCCGTTAAACAACTCGAGGATAGGTGTGATATGGAGACGAAGGAAGTGATATGGAACAGCAGATGACCATGGGAGGACACTATTGGAATAGTGAGCACCGAAGGACACGCTCTACCTACACAGCAAGAATGAAGTAAGACAACTATTCATGTACTATCCAC
Source organism: Meconema thalassinum (assembly GCA_946902985.2). NCBI lineage: Eukaryota > Metazoa > Arthropoda > Insecta > Orthoptera > Tettigoniidae > Meconema > Meconema thalassinum. Next base: position 277,218,256 of record OX336389.2, on the reverse strand, counting down.
TAGCCTATAGTAGTATTTGAGAATTCCATTTTTATACTGTCACGATAAGAAAGCAACATAATTATCATCGTAACGATAACGTATATTATATTTGTCCAGGATGATAAATGGAGCTTGTAGTCCGACAATTTATTATTCTATTTTACTATTTTTGTCAGGATAACAGTCAGTTCATGTGTTTCGACATGAAATGTTAAAGTTATTTCCAAGGGATAGGAATATTTTTCTTTAACTCTTATTTAGAGAAGAGGCTCTATTATAACTTGGATTATTTAAATAATTTGATTTATTTAATAATAATAAATGACTGTGAAATAAACACCGTAAGTTAATAATATTAAAAATACAACTACACCATTTAAATAATTTATTTAGGGAGTTGATAGCACCAATTTAGGAATTAAATTAAATTGTTAATTGTGCTTAAATAGTTACTGCATTAATAATCAGAAAGTGAGATGTTATTAATAAGCATTTACGAAGAGGATTTAAACATTTATTTATTTATGGATGAAATAGGGCAATAATAATCATTCTGATGTTGACGATACCTAAATATTTTTTTCAGTAATAATAATAATAATAATAATTTGTGGAAGAATTAAAATGATTGGAAGAATTTGAATAAAATAACTTTGCTTATTTGTGGAATAGAAGTTTGGATATATAAATAAATTTAAATGAGTTTATGAATGAAGTGAAATAGTAAGATTTTGAGCTTAGTAAAATTTTTCAAAAGCACTCAAAATATTTAGATGAAGAAAAGAAAGCGACAGGTATTAAATGTATAAATTGGGAGAGATTATGTAAATGGGAGGCAAGGAGAAATTGACCAGAATTAAATACATCTTTTCATTGGAAAAATAAAATTGAAGAACACACAATGCAGTGATAAGACAGAATATTACAAACAGAAAAAAAATATAATAAGAAAATATAATGTTTTGTGGAGAAGAATATTTGAATTCAAATAATATGATGATTTTAGCGTGCGAATTGTCGACACTTAAAGTTGTGTGGAGACAAAGTGGTCATCCATGAGGGCATTTGTTCCCGTAGTTATGGGCACACATGGATGTGCGTGTGTCATTAGAAGAGCATGTGGGCTCTCAATTGTAATAGAAGGGTTAGGCAAGTGGACCGCCCCATATTCTAGTCAAATTCCATTTAACTGTCAATTCAAATATTTAATATTTTCTGGATCAACTTGAATTTCCAATACTATGCCTAAATAATCGAAGAACATGAGTTTAGATTTGATAAACCTGACCGAGAAAAACAATATCAAATGAATAGTTGCAAATGCAAAGATAAAATAAATAATTGAAGATATTTTTATTTTGTGCTTGGAATAATAATAATAATAGTAACAGTGGAAATGAGCATTAGGTATTCACAATATGAGAGGGTGATAAAACTTATTTTAAATAAATTGATGAGAAATTTTGAAATTATTAATAATAATAATAATAAATTCTATGATTAACATTTATTTTTGTGAGAGAATATGTAAATTTTCTGAATGAGAAAAGTTTTGATGAAAGAGATAATGATTTAATCCACTGATAGTGGATAACAACAATTTATATTGTTAACAACAATTTATGCTAATGTTCATAACAAATTTTGAAATGAGTAAATTTAAATTTTTTTTACATTGAAACAAATGATTATGAGAAAAGAAAAATATTTATTTTTCAAATTATTATGATAATGAAATTTATAAACAATTTTTGTTTTTGGAAACAAAAATTTTACAAATACAAAAATATTAACATTCGACTTTATGTTAGCCGAATATTGATATGAGGTTGTTGTTGTTTGAGTCTTCAGTCTTTTGACTGGTTCGATGCAGCCCTCCATGCCTCCCTGTCCTTAGCTAATCGTTTCATCTCTACATAGCTACCACACCCTACATCCGAGGCAATCTGTTTAACATATTCTAACCTTGGTCTACCCCCACAGTTCTTGTCCTCGACCCTTCGCTCCATAACTAAGCTTGCTATTCCTGGGTGTCTTAGTATGTGTCCTACCAACCTATCCCTTCTCTTCATTAGCAGTCGCCAGAAACATCTCTCCTCTCCCACTCGTCTTAATACCTCTTCGTTTGTAACCCTATCTACCCATCTGATGTTCATCATTCTCCTGTAACACCACATTTCAAATGCTTCAATTCTCCTCTTTTCTGCTGCACCAATAGTCCAAGTTTCACTTCCATAGAGCGCCACGCTCCAGACAAAGGCTTTCAAAAATGACTTCCTAATACCTAAATCTATAACCGATGTCAGCAGATTCCTTTTTTGTAGAAATGCTTTCTTTGCCTGAGCCAACCTACTTTTTATATCCTCTTTGCTTCGTCCATCACTGGTTATTCTGCTTCCTAAGTAACAGAAGTGTCCTACTTCCTTCAGCTTTTCACCTGCCAATTTGATCTCCATAGAGGTTTCTGATTTATTTCGGCTGCATTCCAGTATTTTTGTTTTACATTTATTAATTTTCATCATGAATTCTTTCCGTAAGACGGAGTCCATACCATTCAAAAACTCATTCAAATCCTCAGGCTTGTCGGCGAAGATGATCATGTCATCAGCAAATCGCAGAGTTGAAATTATTTCTCCTTGAATCTTCACTCCCACTTTAAATTTTTCTCTAATTTCCTTCATTGCTTGTTCAATGTAAAGATTGAAAAGTATGGGTGATAAGTTGAGGTTGTTATTATACTTCAATGAAACAGTGAAATAATTTTTCCAACAATTTTTTTTGAAACATCATCGAATTAACCAAGTGACAATTTTTCGAAATATCTTTACAACGTGTACTTGAACAATCAAAGCAATTCTTCGTGAAGTGAAACTACAAATATGTAAATAGAGGGATCACTCGAACTCTTCATTGAATAGTGATTACCCCAGTGTAAATAATTAGAAATTTTCGTTTTTGGTATCAGAATGGACTAAATTTTTTCTGAATATCAATTTTACGGACTTCAAAGGTATTTTTAGGGACTGTTGATTTTTATGTGTGATTGTTTTCTTTGTGTTTTGAGGTTATTGCCGGTCAATTTAATATTTTAACTATAAATATATTGAGATTTTTAAAGAAATGTGCTATTTTCAAAATAATTTATTTCCTTACCATACTTGTGAATTACCGAGATCAGGGATGCCAGATATAGACCTAATATTCACCTAGATAGACCCTGAGATAGATTTTTTCGTGCTAATCTGATTTCGGTATTTTACAAAATGTGGTCTTTTGATCTCGGTCCAAACGGGCACAGTATGGACATGTAAAACGAATGGAGGAGAAGAGGATACCCAGGAGGATACACGAAACGAAGTGGAAAGGAATGAGACCGAGAGACAGAAGGCTGAAGGGGGTGGAAGAAAGCGTGAAGAAGAGAGGAGAAGACTGGACAAGGGTGGAGGCTGAGAGATGGTGGGAAGACAGAAGACGTTGGAGAGGCTTGTGTTCCAAACAGACCAGGCCAGTGGTTAGAAACTGTGCATGATGATGATGATGATATCCACAGGCCCCCATTTGTGAGAAGTGTGTTATTGTAATTCATGTAATTCCACACCCCACCCCCATTTGTGAGAAGAGTTTTGTTATAAATCATGTAAATATACTGCCCCCTTTTACGAGAAGTGTTTTATTATAATTTATGTACATCCACAGCCCCCATTTATGGAAAGTGTTTTATTATAATTCAAGTAATTCCACAGTCCCCCTCCCCTCCCCCGCCATGTGACAAATGTGTTATAAAATGTTTAAGCAATTCTGGTATCTTATTTCAGGCACTAGGAAATTAATTGCAACTTCCCACCAAATCTAATTGGGGCACACCGACTGAAAAGCTTTTAATAATGAACCAGTTTTGATCCAAGCATGTGGTGAGCAGCAGCACCAGTTGAATCACATGGGTGAGTGCCGAACCAGAACACCTGCTAGGCAGTGACATGGATATCGCCTTGTGACTCAGGTTAGCTCCCTATTCCAAGCTTGGCTCCGAGCTGGTAAGTGAGCGGCTCTTTCCTTCCCAAGGCGCCAGCGCACAGTGGGTCAAAATCGAAATCTAGGAGGACAAAATTATTTATTTTCATAATTAAAAAATCAAAATTTATTACTTCTACAGCATTCTCACATAATTGCTGCTCACTATTCTGGGATATAAACGCATCTTAGTGTAAATATGTCACCACTGTTCGAGCAATCTGAATTGGAGGGTGAATGTAAGTGGCTGTGGTTTGGTTGTCTTTGTGGTTAGTGTGATGCTTTAAGATGGAACATGCAGCTGAAGGTATGATCTTTGTAACGTGTTTCAGTTATTAATGGGCGTAATTTTAACGTAATTTTAGCTATATTTGCATTATATAATATTTAACTATTATTTTTAAAATTATATTTTCACTTAGATTTTTAGTATGTCGCGTCACTCTGCGTCACTTTCTATTTAATGTTAAAATGTAGACAAAGTCTTGTAGTTTATGCCTGTTATAAGATTTTTTGCATCTTTTTGCAACTTACTTAGTTATTTTACGTTTTAGAAGATGCCGCGCAACCAGTTCTCACACGTTTACAACTGTTTGAAGCACTGGGTTCGACAATTATGTCAAAAGTGGAACTTTGTGACTTTTTTTTTTTAAAGTAAATTAGGGGTAGAAAATTGTTCTGAAGAGATAACTGAATGCTCTATCCAACTCCTAGTCATAGACAATTTCTTGCATGTGTAGACGTAGCTTATAAAAGTCTTAACTGATGTTTATTATGAAGTAAACAAATTATATACGTTGCTTTCACTCTAAATTCATGATTAAAACATAAAAATAATTTTGTCCCCCTAGATTTCGATTTTGACCCACTGTGCAGCGTGGTGCAGTCGGTTAAGGAGCCGACCGGTGAGCTTCTAACTGAAAAGGAGTGCGTTCGATCCCCATCCAGGTAGTAGATTTGAGAAACAAAACTCCCATTTTCATAAACGTAAATAGCCCTGCGGTTTTCCTCAGCCTACCCCAGAAATGAGTATCAGAGTAATTCCTGAGAGCAAAGACGGCCGCGCATGGAACTGACCAACTCCATTTAAACACAGGATAACCAATTTTTGGACATAAATTTACTACGAAATTGTATATATTGGATTTTTAGACTGATTGACTTTGAAACAACCTCGTACTGGTTGGATTTTTAAGATTATTTTTGCTGGATGTTTTTACTTATGTTTTATAGTTTATGATTAAGAAAGTACTTAGAATGCCATCATTAGTTTTTATGCAATTAATTACTAATGGTACTGTATTAAAACAATCCACCAATATCAATAAAATATATTACTAGAAGATGTTTTATTGGATTAGTTACGACCACATTGATGGCTTGATCACCAATAACGACAAGTAATCTTGAGAAACAATTGGTAGTAAAATTTCGAGTATAATAGTCTAGTAGGCAGTGTCGCTGTAATTCAGCGTGAAACAAATACTGTAAAACTTAAAACCCTTACATATACTAATTACAGTGAAACCCCTCAAATCCGAACCCCGGAAATCCGAAATCCCGGGTAATCCGAACGAGTTTTCTTCGACAATGTTAAATACACACGCAAAACAGAGAAACGTATTTATTTAGTCATAAAACAATTACATATTCTACATTATAACCTTATTTTTCAATAATTAGTTGAAAAATTAACAAAGAAGTAGAGTTAGCATACGTAACTCAGTGTAAATGTTCCTGCATACTTATCTCATCCTGGATTGAAAATCGGAAAAGTTGGTTATTGTAATTGCTTAGGTTAATCACTTTGCAAGAACAATGAAATAACAATAGAAACTCACAAAATATCACTTAATCTTTCACTTGAAATCAGTTATCTTTAATTGTCGAAGTGACGAAAACCTTCCCGCAGAAGCAATTGCTCATGAACATTACATCGTTTGAGGTGGCTGCTTCGTGTTGTTCTACGAAGCGCAATGCGATGTCCAGAGCAGATGCAGCCTCAGTATAAGTCACATTGTCTGTCCAAGTTTCTTCTTCCTCACTGTCACTAGCTACATTACTGTCACGTTGACTCACTATTTCATGTTCGGTGCATTCTTCATTGACATCACCTGTCGTCCACTACTCTAGACAACCTTCTCCAGCATCCTCATAATTTGCTATATGGATATTTTTGGCTAATCCGAACAAATTGAAATCCGAACTGACTACAGCCCCAATTAGTTCGGATTTGAGGGGTTTTACTGTATCTTTAAAAATGATAAATTCAACATAGTTCATTATTGGAAAGTCTTTAAAAGTATATAAAATGTAACTAGGAAATCAGATATGTTACAAAATCATTTAAGTATGACAATATGAATAAATCTGTACGACTGGAAATGGTGTTAATAATTAGAATATATGAAGTTTCAAGCGTAAATTATTTTCTATAAAATAATGGTGATCCTCATCAGGTGTAAAAATTAAATTAAAAAGGTTGACATTATCAAAGAAAGGGGTACCAGTTTTTCTCTTCTAGTTTTTATATTATTAATTTAATAGTCGTCATTTAGAGCATCCGATGAAGTCTGTCTGTTAGGTAGTCAGCCTAGAGGCTGGTTGGATCCTCAAATAACACCACCATAGGCTATGTTGTAGAATCCCACAAAACCGAGGCAGCACTACAATGAGGCGTAAGAGGCAAGGTGAGGAGTGAGGTAGTTTGCCATTGCTTTCCTCACTGAGTCACTACAGCATTATTAACCCTACGAGCAGAAATTTTCACAACATCCACAGGCACCAGCTGTGTGCCCTGAATGCCATTACTTAGCACCATCCATACCTCAGTAGCTTCCATAAAATCACAGCCATGAATGAGACTGAGACTTCGGTGAAAAGCTACATTTTATTCTAGCCTGTGCCAACAGACAAAAGCAAATGTACTGCATTCTTCATGAGATGGTAAACAGGAGCAGAAACGTTCTGAAATATGTACGGGTAATTGTATTTTATCTTACAACATTTTCAATTTTCGAAATTAAGTGTTTTTCAGTCTGTCAACATGATTGTACCCAATTGTAATGGGCGGTTTCCTATCCCAGAATAGAAATTACTTGACATTATTAAATACACTTGGATGAACAGTTTCGATCGTCAAGCGATCATCATCAGATCCTTTACATTTGGGCTATTAAATCAATATCTTCAAGTATGGGTTGTGATATTTACAATATGTAGGCCTACACTTATTTAGTTGCCGTAGTAATTAAACTAGCACAACAAGTCAAGATGTGTGATTTTTTGTTCAGGTACTAATAAAGGTGATTGACCTTCAAGTTTGCTTACTTAGTGTGATTATGTGATTGTTATTAAGTTCAATCACCACCATTAGTATCACAACGAAAAAATCACGTATCTTGACTAGTTGTGCTACGGTAGTTTAATTACCACTGCAACTAAGTAAGTGTATATATTGTAAGTACCATCACCCATACGTGTAGTCATAGATTTAATAGCCTAAGTGGAAAGTATAAATATGCTTAACATTATAACGTGTGAGTAGTTATACATCAATTAATATAGAAAATCAAGTAATAGGAAGTTGAACTCACTTGGATTTGAACCAAGAACCTCCACACTATGAGTATGAGACGCTACCACTACGCTACACACGCCCAATGCTATCACGGCGTTAACAACATGTACTGAAATATTGGACTAGCGAGCAAAACAACAGCCTCCATTTTGACCCAACGGGATGGCGTGGCCCAGCAGGATACGGCACGGTCAGCCTGAACTCTTAGTCACTGCTGCGGTGTAATATTCTAATATAAAATGAAAATATCCTGCCGGTCACCTCCTTGAGGACAGTTTAAACCACCCTCTGTACGATAACCGGATTTGGTTAGGCTGGGGCTTGTTGAATCGTAAGTTACGGTTAGGCTATAATACTTGCATGATTCATACATCCGCCATCTTGAAACTATTTAGTTGATGACCTTGTAGTTTGTCAAAAGACGCTTCCCATATTAAGGTATATTGTTGCAGAATTTGGTAGAGATTGGATGTTTAGGTTAGTCGTAATTTGATTTAAGCTTAGAACATTTGGATGGGAGCCATTTCTTTTTCGTTATGATGGCGGCGATACACAACATGACACTGAGTTGAACATTGCTAGTGCTACCTCTGTATCAAAGTTGGTTCGATTTGTTTTCGTCCTATTTGAATTGATACGGGGTATCGATTTGCACACATACACGGCCGCCATCTTCAAACTATTTGGATGATTATCTTGTAGTTTGGTCAAAACACGCTTTCCACATGTTGTTAAAAATTTGATACAGATCAAATGATTAGGTTAGTCGTAATTTGATTTAAGCTTTGAACATTTGGGTGGCCACCATTACGTTTCCGTCAAGATGGCGGCGATATATAACATGACACTGAGATGTCCTTTGCTAGTGCTACCTCTGTACCAAATTTAGTACAGTTTGGTTGCGTCATGTTTAAATTGATAGGGGGGGGGACAGATATTCATAATCACATACACACTCACACACAGACAGACTGACAACGTTTCTCCTGTGTAGATCTCATAAGTCTACATTCGTTGTTTTTTTTTGCAAAAATCGAAAGTAGGCTAAACATGGCTTCCAACACGACAACCTTCAATTATGATAAGGTGGAACACCCGCGTTTTAGGTAGATTTCACTAAATAACTACTATTGCGATGGGTACTTTGCCCTTATTTCCAAGTGATATGAAAGCCAAAATCCGAAGATGGAAAGGATCGCAGCATCTAGTAGTACCCGGCTAAAATACTTACCAAAGCAACTGACGTGTCACACACTGGAATAAGGAACATAAATATACCTCCATCAAAATACTATGGTCCAACTCTACTAGGATCAAAAACTAAAAATACAGGAGCTTGAGATACTCTCATATCTCAGACGCAAAGGGAATTGGTAATAGGTTCGAGCCACTAAACTACGACCATAGCATTTTACCTTAAACCCCACTACAATAGATCATAACGCAAAAATTCTATAAAAGACCTCAAGCATACGTAACGACGTGCTTGTCGATTTATTCAAGAAAATCATACGCCTCTAAATCACATCAAATATTTACAACACGAATTTCAAAACTCTCAAAACATCAACTAAAAGTCATTGTACACCGTTAGTGTAACATTAGGATACCAAGAACTCAGAAATATGGCACCTCTCTGCCATGCCCAAGTTTCAGGATCATCACTAAAATTGGGTTTAAGCGCTTAAAATATCGATGAAAATGAAGTTAAATAGCGATGAACCCTCGCTCTTTCAATGGCAACATGTTAATCTATACATCGGTTCCTGATTCCTAATCCCTAATCCTAATTCAAATAATTATAATTAATAACATATTAACACTCAAGTTATCATTTATATTTACACTATATACAGCTTAATAACATTTTCTACCATAAATGTTTCAGTCATACGCTTTTCTTCAGCATTCTTCACATTTCCCCTAACCGTTGTCATCTTTCAGTATAATTCGTCAATATAAGGATTAACAATCCGTTCATTAAAGCCTAAATTATTATTTTACAATGCACTCCCATCTAGTCTTTCCGCTTTTGAAATAAATATATTAATAACAATAAGACTTTTAAATAAATAACAGGAACGCTATACGCGTAATAACAATTGATCACAGACTGTACACTGAACTCCACATTCCTTCAAACAGCTCATTGCTACAGCACGCGAAGCTTGCCTCAATGGCGCGTATAGTACTGCTCGCATTCTGAAAGCGAATAATTTTCACTTACCATGAAAACGCTTTCTATAATAACTCGTGATAGAATCTCAGTCCTTCCTTAAACAACTTGCAACATAACATTAGGCCTGCCTCGTTCTACAAAACGGGATACTGTCTTCCCATAAACCTCACTTTCAACTTACTTTCCACCAACATTCACGTAGGCCATTGTTGCCGTACTTACCAAAATTGTAGATTATCACTCCTCCAATACGAGTGAATCGTTTTCTTAACATATTTCTCTCTAAGATCGTAGCTTCTCTAGGTAGCAGGAAATAGTTTGCCTACCTTCAATGTTCAATCAAAATTCAATCATTGTACACCTCCAATAAAGCAATGCGTTGCTTCTCAGTATGAATAACAGCTGATCTTTATTAACCTCAAAAATATTTATAGGTTCCTCTTTCATTTCTCTGGTATTTCATAATAAACTCACGATAACAATAGGTTCTCTGAAATTTCCTAGCTTTCACTCGACATCCATCACAACAATCCTGACATTCATCAGTACGACCTCTTTCACAAACATTTATCTTGCTTTCATAATATTTAAATACTTGTTGGAATAAATCCACTGTTACAGTTTTCATTCACGATAACAATAATAATCGTGTTCATTACAATTGTTCAGAATAATGAAACAATCTCAAATTGGTAAATGAGAACATCGTTCCCTGACTTTATCAAACAGCTGACTTGCAACATATGATAGAGCATTGAACATATACGATTATCTTTAATTCAAACTGCAATAAAATTTTGAAATATCTGAGAATAATGAAATCAGATAACGTCAAAACAAAATCCAAAAATCATTTAAAATACGAAAATCCTCCATCTTCAAATCATTGCTCCAAAAGCAACAAAAATGAAATCTCCAATAAAGTCGAAACAAGGACTCGAATAGTCCTCCTAAGAATTAAATCCTCAGTTAAAAATGACGAAAACACAGATAAAACTGACTTCCTAAAGCATCCATCAAAGATGAAGACATAATTAAAAATGCAGAAAAATAATAAACTTTCTAAAATAGGAAAAAGATCGAAATTGTCACTTACAGATAGACATCTAAGTCACTAACTACAAAACTGAACTACATAAAGGGACTTCTCGTCTTACTTTGTGCAGGGTATAGTTGTTCAAACTATGAGAATCACGTATAATCATACGTGCTGTGGTTTGAGCTTCAGGCATTTTCCTGGGTTCGACGTCAACACTGCCGGACATCTCACAGCACCATGTTTACGCCAGGACCGCTCCATGAAGGTACACCAATACAGGTCCATGATGTTACGCCCGTTCGGACCGCCTCGTGCGTCCACGGTCTCCTTCTTCGTTCGACCCCCGGCTTCTTCTTCTCTCTTGTGCTTCAACCCGTACCGCTCTTCTGCTCTTTGCATCTCGAAGTTCTCGTCGTCGAATTCCATAATCATATTTAGATGTTAATTTCAGATTGTTGCATAGCATTGTGTAACCTTGAAGTAGCCGCGAAAATATCATGTCTCCTCCCTACATACAAAGTTAAGTCACTCCTGATATTCTCGAGACCATTATGCAGGTTACATTTCCCACTGCATAGCTTAGCACATTACCATCATCTTGAACGAAGAATTACACAATGTCCCTCTTAATCTAATTTTCGTAAAATCTTCCATTTTCATAATATGCAGTGTTCAAATAACTTTTCAATCTCATACAATGTTCCACTCTGATACAATGCCTTTAAAATGCACGCTGTCAGTTCTGTTCACTTTTCATTCGCTTGGTTCACAAGTTTGCCTGTCCACTTTTATAATTATCACTTTTCTTAAACGCGCTTCACTGCTCGCAAGTAGATTTTCTTTGTCTGCGCTCACGATATTTCTCTCTCAAATTATATCATAAATTCTCTTAAAACGTCACCGTAAATACTTGTGTATTGAGCACTACTCATATACCAGGTGAGTCAGCCACTCCTTATTTTTTTAGTTTTCGGCCACACTTCCAACGTCTGATGCCAAAATGGTCGACAGTTCCCCGTCACTAGCCAAGCCACAATGACCCTAAACGACTTTATAAGATTTATGACGACATTGAAGCAAGACCTTTACAGAAACATGTGTGCGACAAGTGATAATTCAAAGCATCAAACTGTCATACGGGCATGTACAAATAACATGCCGATTATACGGTTTCAGTTCGATATGAAATTGACGCTAAGTACGGTGGCTTACTGCTAAAATACGTGAATGAACCTTCGAAGAGGAAAGCAGTATTCACGAAACACAAATTTATAACACTCAATTAATTATTCACACCAATAAAACACACGCAATGGCATTTCCCGTCGTTTCAAACGTCCGACAATGTCACTGGCGTACACAGCTCGTACGGGCTCATTCAGTTCGAAATGTGTTCCTCGAATGGGCTACCCGTTCGATCCTCGACTCGGCTGTTTCGGCTTTGGTCCGTGACCGTTTCTAATACTCAGGACTTGGGCACAAAGGATTTGTCAACAAATGGCAACTAGATCATGTCCTCTGAAGCATAGCATATACATTAAGCTGCTTCGATTCGCCTGCGTTTCGCGCCCCGTATTGTTGAATTTGGTACGGACGGCGTAGCGCTTATTTGAATAGACTACAGTCTCGGGTGACCAACCCGTTTGGTACTTTAAAATATTGCTATTTCGGTCTCGGCTACGCGAGTTGTTATTATCAATAATTAATTCGCACAGTTCAACTAATTCACAGAAATATTACACTCAATTTATTTGTATGTGGCACTCGGCTACGCAAACACGAACTAAGTCCCACTGGACTTCACGATACCACGCGGCTTCACTTTTCAGGGCGGTGCGGTGCAGCCTCATGGTTCGAAGATTTCAAGTTGACTACCCTCTCCTTGTCCGGGCAAGTGCCTATATAGTTCTGCCATTCTACCACAATGGGCTAATTTCACTCTACGATTGCGATTCTAGGGAAATCATCGCATCGCAGTGATCCTAAGTTCTCCTTAAAGCTCTCATTTGGGACGGCTTCAATTCTTCTTTAATTTTTGAAATCGATCGGCAGATACTTTTTAATTGTTGATAGCATCATGACACGTCTATGTTGTTCCGGGCTTCGCACAATGGCTGTCACGTTGGAGGGGGTAAGAAGAATTCCTCCGCAGTTTGCCTCCTTAAGTCGTTATATCTCCGGCCATTCTCAACATTTAGCCGAGATTGAAATGAAAATCCACATCCTGCTTCCAGTCTCCGACCGGGTCAGGAATGGAATGAATGAAGCCCCATCTAGCGGCGAGGATATGAACTGTGCCGGCTGCCGAGGCCTGACGCACTCCTCTGGGGCAATGATTAAATGAATGACAGATGAAATGAAATGATAGTGGAGAGTGTTGCTGGAATGAAATTTTGACAGGGAAAACCGGAGTACCCGGAGAAAAACCTGTCTGCCTCCGTTCTGTCCAGCACAGATCTCACATGGAGTGACCGGGATTTGAACCACGGACCCAGCGGTGAGAGGCCGGCGTGCTGCCGCCTAAGCCACGGAGGCTTATTTAGCCAAGATTAAAATATTTAAATTATCAGCTCCTGTCTCAGATCTGATGTGGCTTCTTAACAAAATATTCGCATATGTGGATCGCGAATTAGGTCATCTTGCGCTACGTTCGTATTGTCCTGGGACATTGGCCTCGGTGATGCTTGGCGTGGGCAGATTATCTCGAGTAGAGGGTTGTAAATAATTCTTGAGGTCCTCACAATAACTCGGTAAAGAGACAATGACCACTCCTGTCTCCCAACATCTTGGAATCGCTGTTCGCAGAAACCAGGCTCGCATTGCCTTGGCCTCACGTAGACCATCCCTCATGCACTCTCCCAGTGCTTTTTCGCAGCAAAAATTATTATTATTAATGTCCTCTTGGATTTTTGGCATCAGTGTCTTAATAAGTACCATTCAGGGACCATCATTCTTTCCGTCCATCGTTCCAATAAAATTCCCGGCACTGGAAACACAGTAAATTTTATGCGTGCTCTGTATGCGATTGATCCTGAGGTCTTAGATAACTCGGCATGCTATAGATACTCAGCCCCACTGATCGGTTACAATATGTAATATGTATATCATATTTTTGTGGACACGATAACTACAGCAATATTGCACCAATCATTTTTAATGTTTTACATAATATATATCCCTGTACAGTCTCGGTCGAGTTCGTTAATGGGCAACATCAGACCAAGGGGTTAAAAATTGGGGCCTTTTCTCGAAAAAGTGAAATATCGCTATGACATAATATGAGAAATATCGAATCCATTTAAGTTCATACTATGTGTCGGATAAGGACCAAACATTTATGTTTGAAAATATTTTTGATAGCACCAACCATTGACCAAAGGGGTGGGAAAAAGTGTTTTTTTAGAGAAACGAGAACCATATCTCTCTTAATAGGGGCAATATCATAACCGTTTAGAATAGTCAATACACCACTAATTGTTACCTAAAACTTTTGTCTGAAAGAATTTTTGATATGACCCACCGTTACGCCAAGGGATGAGCAAAATGATTTCGGAATTACGAGGCACGTCCAGAAAGTAAGTTCCGTTTGGTAATAAAATTACATTGTGTACAGATACAGAAAAATTATTTATTGAACAACATTCTACACCTCTTAAACTACTTTTCCACATAACTGACGAACTTTTGCAGGCATTTGTCATAGCGTGGCACAAGTTTTTGGATACCTTCTTCATAGATGTTTGCCGCCTGTGTCTTCAACCAGTTGGAAACATCTTCTTTCAGCTCGTCGTCATTGTTGAAGTGTTGACCGCCAAGGAAAGACTTGAGATGTGTGAACAGATGAAAGTCGCTAGGAGCGAGGTCAGGGCTGCACGGAGGGTGGTCAAACACGTCCCAGCCAAATCCCTGTAGGAGGTTTTTCGTCACATTTGCAGTGTGTGGTCGTGCGTTATCGTGAAGAAAAACAACACCTTTTGACAGCAACCCTCGGCGCTTATTCTGTATTGCGCGGCGCAATTTCCTAAGTGTCTCGCAGTAAGCATATGCGTTGGTTGTTTGACAACGCGGTAAGAAATCAATGAGTAAGATGCCTTTCCAGTCCCAGAACACTGTGCACATCATTTTCCGAGGTGTCAAGATTTGTTTCGGCCTAACCTTTGCTGGGGATGAAGTGTGCCTCTATTCCATTGATTGCCGTTTACTTTCAGGGGTGTCGTAAGAAACCCAAGTTTCATCTCCTGTGACTATCTGTGTCAGAAATTCTTCGCCGCCTTCATTGTAACGGGTCAAAAACTGAAGTGCACTACCCATCCGTTTTGTTTTGTGTTGCTCCGTAAGAATCTTTGGTACCCAACGTCGGCAAAGTTTACGAAAGTTCAGTTTTTCGATAACAATTTCATGAATTAGTAATCGTGAGATTTGGGGAAATTCCATAGTGAGTGCACTAATTGTAAACCTGCGGTTTTCCCGGATCTTGTCATCAATCGCGTGAACCAGATCTTCTGTAACCAAAGATGGACGCCACTTCGTTCTTCATCGTGCACTTCACTACGTCCTTCATTGAACTGTCGGACCCATCTTCTCACCATTGAATCACTCATCGCATTTTGTCCATACACTTCGCAAATTTGCCGATAAATTTCAATTGGTTTCACTTTCCTAGCACTCAGAAAACGAATCACAGATCTGATTTCACAAGCGGCGGGATTTTCAATCAACACCGACATTGTACGAGTAAACATGCACAACAACGCGTACGTGGCTGACAGCGCTCTCCAAATGTCGCACGGTTCTTCTCCTTGATACAGAGCGTCTACCGCGCATATGCGGAACTGCGCTGCAGTGGAACTTACAGCTTGTTGAAGACACAGGCGGCACACGTCTATGAAGAAGGTATACAAAAACTCGTGCCACGCTACGACAAATGCCTGCAACATTTCGGCAGTTATGTGGAAAGGTAGTTTAAGGGTTGTAGAATTTTGTGCAATAAATAATTTTTCTGTATCTGTACACAATTTAATGTTTTTACCAAACGGAACTTACTTTCTGGACGTACTTCGTATAAGAAAATGCCAAGAGCCATCAGAAGTTGCCATAACAACGCCACTAAATTGATGAGGGAAGAGCCATCAGAGGTTGCCATAACAACGCCACTGCACAAGATCACATTCAATTTTCTATCTGTCACTGTGGGAAGCAGCTTCGGTGGCGTAGTTGGTAGCATGCTGAACATCTATGTCCAAGATCGCGGATTCATACCCGGCCGAAGTCGCTTAATTTTTTACAGCGTTAAAAATCCCTTAGTACGCCTTCCTTCAGAGGGGAAGTAAAGCGGGCAGCCCATGTCATAGATTTATGCCATGTAAAAGAACCTTTCACTAACTGCAACTGTGTGAAGCAAAATTTGTAGGTTAGATTTGATTAATGATATAAGTTCCAACGTTCGTTGCTAGGTGGCGATTGTGGTGGCATCTATCAGCCAAGTTCACAGCTAGGTGTTGTAGACCGTAGCACTTGGTAGCAAAAGTAGCAAAATTGCCCATCTGCAGTCCTTACCTGAATTACAGAGTAATACAGCCATCACAATTAACACCGGTTATCATACAGATTCTACACACACCCAAAGTACACAGGGCTACATGACCGCGTTGTCGCAGCCCCTCTAAACTGAGGAACCAACCAACATCTCTGCGGGAGATAAAATTTTGCGTGAAGAAGTAACAGACCGTTAGATAGTTACACATCGGTGTTGAAACCTTGCAAAAGGATAGGGTGACCACTGGTATAAAAATATACCCCAAATGACTAAAAGGTTACCGTTCCCATAAGGCAATACAATGTTAAAAATATGCATAAAAAGACGAAAAAAAGATACGAGCCTTACAGTAGTCGCATATGATGTGTAACATCTGACATGTTATCCTGCTCGTATACTACACAGCTTGGACATTCTTAAAATGTTAATTTACACTCCATTTTCATACAGGTACTATGATGAATGTATAGATTGAATTGGAGATATGCTACTGTCACATTTGTGGCGCAGCGTTCAAGCTGTTAGTCTCTCACCAAGGTAGACCGGGTTTGATTCCCGGTCAATACATGTGAGATTTTCGAATTGAAATGCCATGTCCTGTGGTTCGCATTCCACGTAAAAGGGAGGTACCCTGGATCATGATCGTGTGATTAACGGACACGCAAAACTACAAGCTTCCTTCCTTTTACATAACTAATTCATAATAACAAACTGACACACAACGTCGACAGTATTCTCAAATACTGCGAGCACATTCCTCAGTAACTATAACATTCATTATTCTCAAGGCTCTCATACAGTTCGTCGTAAACAATCAAAACATGGCTTCCTACAATCATGAAATGACCTAGTCTCACACATGATGAAAATACAGCTTTTATTCCACTCATATAACAACATTCTGTTATGCATTTAATATTTGACTACTCACCCACAGCTTGACAATAATGCCGCTTACTTAAATGTCATTTGTCGTCTTTGTCCTACCCCATGTGATATTCAACCTTGAAGGTGAAGCTTCATAAACTGCTCAATGACAAATGAAAGTCGGTGAAACATTTGCCACTGTGCTCGTCAAACCAGTGCCTGCTAAATGCACTGCCTACTGTATTGCCATAACATTCTCGCGCTACAGAGCACACACCGCCTTGTTTCCAATACTCACATTTTAAATTGTACATCCAGCTGGCAGTGCGTCTTCACTTCCGTCCGATCCACTTCCGTTCGATCCACTTCCGCCCGATTCACTTCCGTCCCATTTTCTGGCAGTGCGTCTTCACTCCGTCCGATCCACTTCCGTTCGATCCACTTCCGCCCGATTCACTTCCGTCCCCAATTTTCAAAATCACTCCCACAAAACTATCCAGCAACCGAGCGGAAAGATGTTACACATCAACAAAATTTATTATGCTCAAATTGTAAAATACTTTCTCATAATGAGAGGTATAAAATGAGGTCTGGTCCTTCTACGAAAACCTACATATTTTGCCTATTTTCGCATATTCCCTAATTTGCCCGGTGAAATCTTAATTGAAATTGAACCTTGGCTGGCAGACTGGCTTGTTACAATCAATGTAGCTAAGTGCTCTGCCACTCTGTTCACCAAACGAGTCAAATTTACTGCCGTTAACGACCTTGATTACTGTGACGAGGTGATCAGATGGCAGCCAACAACAAAATACCTAAGTATCTCGCTAGATCGAATCGAACTTTCGCTCAGGAAGTTACACAGCGTGCAAACGTAGCGAAATCTATGTTAGCGCAACTCCAGCCAATTATGAAGGCTTAGAGTGCAATGAATATCAAAACCAAACTATTATCATACCGTAAAAGTGTACGCCCTGCGATGAAATATGCCAGTCCTATATGGGGGTACGCAGCCCCCACCTCATTTAAGAAACTGCAAGTTACTAAAAACAGAGCACTCCGCTCTCTTACCGGGGCCCACTGGTATGAGCGGAAGAGCACACGCCACCAGGAGTACACATTAGAACAAATCCCTGCCCGCATTACGAAGCGGGCTACAAACTTCTATAAGAAGGCTAGAACAAACCTCAATCAGCTTATTAACTCGTTGGGTGATTACCAAGCCACTGGGGCCTGCCATAAGCGACCCCGGCTATTAATTGAAACCCCAGCTCTATCTTTCTTTTTAACTGTCTCAACATAGCCTACCTTGACACTTAAATCTATCTCTACTTTACTTCCCTCTTTTAAAATCACAAAGTGCCCCTGAGCACCAGGCCACACTCTGGCCAGCCAAGCATAACAGGTAATCACCCAACCCCTAAACAAATGCTGTCAAGTCTTACCGCATTCAGTTAAAGCTCTAAAGGCCCTCGGGCTGAAAGACTTAATTATAACGCGCGTGAAGTTTGTCTATCTATCTGGCTTTATATCTAGGCACGATCAGAACCAAGAGTGACGAATCTAATTATTCCACGATCCTTGCGACAGTATTGACCGGCTACCTGGCTACCAATTTGTATTAATTTGTTCTGTGTTCGGTATCTTGAGTGTGATTTATTTATTGTAGATCATATCCACACTTAACAACGTGCTATATTCTATTGGGAAGATTGTGATTATCGGAACATTGGAGTGGACAGAGTAATTAGGATGAGATTAGTACTGCGAAACTGGTTGCTTGGCCGGGGAGGGGTGGGGAGGATAGTGTTTACAAGCTCTGCCCATAGATGGTGCTACTGGTCTGCATTCTACCAGTAGTGCGTGCCCAACGCCAGATAGCGCTGAAGTCTTAAGTGCCAAGAATTAGCAAGACTGTCGCCATCTGTAGTCATTCGAATTCTTGGCTTAAGCGCTGTCTGGCGAATGAGCGCGTACTAGCAACATGTCGACTCGTAATGCCACCTATGTGCAGAGCTTGTAAACACTACCCCTCCCACTCCCTCTCGGCCCATCACTAGTAGTAGGTAATCTGTGGCCCATCCCGTTCTTTCCGCTAAATATTCTCGTCCTAAATGCTCTGTCAACTTCAATGTTCCAAAAATCACAATCTTCCTAATAGAATATAGCACGTTGTTAAGTGTGGAGACAATAATATGATACACAACATATAAATCACATTCTAAATACTAATAACAGAAAATAAAATAAAAATAATACCAAAGTGGGAAATTGTAAATTCCAGAACTCTGAAATGAGCTATCACAGCATTTAGGACATAACCAACCACCTCATTAATAATACACACATTTAAATTACATTCAGTTTCAATTGGAGCATATTGCATTGGTGCCAAAAATTAGGCTACTACAAGGGGGTGTTAACCAGATAGGATTTATTTGACACCATTGGTGTACTAATATTGTATTGAAAAGACGGAGAATATTGATAGTTTTATTAGTAAACATATTCAATACGGACCTGAAATGGATATTATTATTCTGACCATTGGTGTATTTAGCGGCCAGTCACTTAGAGCGCTGTATGTCATGTTGCCAACATATGCATGATACAACGTTGTAATTAAATTGAAAACATATCCCTATATTTAGTCAATAAATATACACTTAATTGCTAATTGACATTTCCTTGCAATTATCTTGCTCACAGACGATAATTACGGCATTTATCATTAAATAAACATAATTTTTTTGGGTAAAAGGATTCGAGGTCCGCTAACTGGAGAGTATATTGTACTTTAAAAAAACCACGGCCATTTGCCGCTATATTAGCACAGAAAGGTTGAAAAATAAATTTCAACACATATTACAAATAGAACGTATCGGAATTTTTAAATACAATTAACAAGATCGATAGTCTTGCCGTGTATCGTTAGGAAGTCGAATCAAAGAGAATCGGTTTGTGTGCTTGTAGCGTTTTTCATTTAATAATAGATCACAGGCACTTCCTTTGCAATCTGTTATTCAGAATCGATCATATTAGGCGTACTTAAAACCTTGTAATATATATTGAATTCGATGCATAAAGAAAAGCTTCCGTGCAAATCGGTAAGTATTTCTGCCATCTATTGGTTTTGGGGTGCACAATTTATGTGGATGCTATGATTACTAGCGCTCCTACACAGCCTAGTTCCTTACTACTATACCCACACGCTCGAGCAGCCAACACCACTGCGGAGGCAAATCACTTAATTCCAAGGAATTAAAGAATTCTGGAGGAAATTGAAGCAGTTAGCTTTCATTTTCAGTATCTAATCTGTTACCGCTGGTGTATATTTTTGAACTACTGGATATAAGTTCATTACAGTGTTAAATTGTTGGTGTAAATATGCAAATCTTCCATACATTTATTATATCCTTCGCAAAAGTGGGTGTTTCGCTGTAAATCTCAATCACTTCTCTTCTTCGGCACAAGAGCTCCCTGTTGAGCTGTGTGCCCGCCCTGTCTCGCTTTGCGTGGCAGGGAATGAAATAACTCCTGTTCCTTCCTTCCATCTCAATCACAATATCATTATGAGTTGAAAGTCTGCCTGGTAATTCAATAACATTAGATTCCTCGCCATCCACAGAGGGGTAGTCGTCGTTATCTTGTAGCAAAAATTTAGAAAATTCCATTTCATATGGTTTTGATAGCGTGTTTTTATGTAAGCGGCGTATTTTGGAGAAGGGCCAGAAAGAGGGTAATTAATACAATTGTGAAAAACTGTTTGGCGAGAAGCGTGTGGTACAACAGACAAAACCTGCCTCAAGTCTCCTCCATGAACAATAACTTTTCCACAAAATAGAAAAATGTCGTTACGTATAATATATTTTAGAGGTCGATTCACTCATATTAATGAACTAGCAGAAGTACCCATTCTTCGAACGGTCTTCGGTATTAATAACCAGACGTAATCAATTGAGTTACTGTTGCAATGGTTAGAGACTTGGAACCTGTTTCTCGACAAAGAAAATTGATTAGTTAAAATATGCTCTGAAACTAAATTTATCTAACGTGTACTTCCGGACGTGAAAAAAAAAATGAAAACCTCGTAGACGAAACGCAACACACGTCAAATAAAACTGACCTTCACTGCTGTGTCATGTCCCTATCCAGAGGAAGAACCCTTTAATGATTTTTAAAGGCTTGTGGTGCATGAAAATTCAGGTTTTTTAGAATCCAATGGCCCAAATTCCTAAAAGAAAAAAAAAGAAAAAACTCCCGTATTTCAATTCAGGAATTTTTGAAAATAATGCTTTTGTTTGGAGATATAATAGACCTTCTGTACGACATAACGCACATTTAAGTCGTGTGACAAAAATCTAGGGTACCCCTTGACCCCCTTAAGCGCAGTGATGAATTTTACAGTTTTAGTTGATTCCGTAATAACCTAATAGCCATTTGCAAACATTCACAGAAATTTAATAAATGGAGTGGCTTTACTTCTTGCAGAAATATATGGAAAGTTAGATGTCACCTTTTCAGATATTGTTGGCATGGTTACTGGCTTGCATTCCTTCATTAGTTTATTAAATGAAATTAGTTTTTTGGGAATATCTCAGAAACTGTTGGTTTTAGAGCCTTAAAATGTACTTTTCGGGGACCCTTTACTGCTATTTAGGGGCACCGAGTTTTGTTTCTGACACCATGGGGCTGAAAATAAGCTTTGTCTCGTCGTTGTAGGCCGTAGTATAATAATAATAACTATAATAATAATATGACAATATAGGGATAGGGATATAATAGACCTTCCGTACCACACCCGCACGTGTAAATCGCGTGAAAAAAATCTAGACTACACCTTGACCCCCTTAAGCGCATTATATGACATTGATGAATTTTACAGCTTAATTTGGTTCCCTTATAACCTTAAGCCGTTTGCAAACTATCTCAGTAATGTAATAATAAATGGAATTGTATTGAGTCTTACAGCAATGGATGGACCTGTGAGATTCCGTTGCCATGGTAACCGGCTTGCATTCTTTCGTTATTGTCTTAAAAGAAATTAATTTTCTGGGAATATCTCAAAAACTGTTGGTTTTAGGGCCTTAAAATGTGGTTTTCGGGGGCCCTCGGGCCCCCGAGTTTTTCTTCTCACATTGAGGGGCTGAAAATGAGCTTTGTCTCGCCCTTCTACGCCTATTTCAGCAAGGGTTTTAAGGGGGTAGGCCCCCTTTTATTGGAGCTACAGAGAAGAGATACATCAATGATTAGTGTCGTGCCTCTGAAGGATATCTGTACAAAATTTTACGTTGATCCACCCAGCCGTTCTCGAGTTATAAGGGAACATACTTGTCCACAGACAAACAGACAGACAGACAGACAAAAAAAATATTTTCGCGCGCATCCGTCATAAAACAGTCTGAAACACGTAAATAACGCAAATTTCCGTAGAAATTCAGAAAAAACAGACAAACTTTCATTCTTATATATAGAGAGATGAATATTTGCCATTGGGGCTTCATCCCATATTATGAGCCATGGTATTCGAATATCGTCAGCTGGATAGCAATTTAATTTTTATCTAGACACTGAACTCTCATTTAAATTAAGAGGTGCTGAGCCCAGGATAGCGGGATCGAATACCGGCGCAGTCAGCTGACATTTGAGGGTGCTAAATGTGAGGGAGCCGTGTCAGTAGATTTACTGGCACGTTAAAGATCCCCTTCGGAGCAAAATTCCAGCTTCCAGGCGTCTGTAAAAGCCACAGTAGTTAAAAGGGACTTAAAACCAATAACATTATTATTAAATTGAGAGGTATTTTGAATGATGAATGAAGGGCATATGCTCTTGCAAAGTATTGTTTAAATTGTGAAGTGTGCCCTCCCTGATGCCTGAATTAACTTGATTCACAGATCTAACTTGATTAGCTCTTGAGGAGTCTAATGTATAGGCCTTCAATTGGCCGTTAGAACCGTCTCTTATATTTTTGATATATAAGGAAGAAATGCGATGATGTGATATTCCAGGAATTTTAAAACAATATGGACTGTATTCATTGGCACCAAAGGAAACAAAGGACGTAGCATTTTTGTACTGCCGAATATTCTCTCTGAAATTCCTTGAGATATCATCTCCAGTGAAAAATTGTTTCAGCCTGTCAGGTATTTTATATTTTGGCAGATCAATTTTACCATTACAACAGCAAAGGCCAAAGTAACCAAGCGGTGATTTCTCGCAAGAGAAATACAATGCAGAACAATGTTTACATTTGTTTGTCAAGGACCCTACACTGCACGGCATAATATCTGGAATTGTTTCTGAAGTGGCATATTTATATTGGATTTTAAAACTGGCTTCGTATTTTCTCAGATTTCTCATTTTTGCGTCCATTTGTAGTTTACATACGACTACAGTATGCAATGTTCTTTTTCGACAAATATGTTTTTATAGTAGCATTTCTCCCCAAATTAACGTCGTATTCGATAACACTATAGTGTCCTGCTTCAACGGAGTCGCTAAATATTAAATGGCAAATAATACTTCCATTGCCAAAATCAGCAGCGTGGTTAGACTCATTGTTAAGTACTCGAAACAAATAATCATTAAACAATTGGCTTATACAATGAAGTTAAACATGGCCAGTGTATTCACCGTTCAGAGACGTTCATGCCCAAGTTGGTTGGTGAGGAGAATGCGACGAGATTGGTCGCCAATAATAAAATCCTTATAATTAACCCTGCCAGCAACACATTTTGCAACAGTTTGCAAACGCAGCTCACTTTTACGTTCCTCATTTTGATACACACAGTACGAAACTGCTCTAAATAAGCAATTTCCATCACCTGTTATAGGTAAAATCTGTTGTTTATCCATGACAGTAAATTAGGCAGCGGAGCATAGAATCACTTCGCCAACTACTGGAATGAGCATAGACTCTCCTCGCCAGCCACCGTAATGGAGGCCGTTTTAGAATTCTATGCCCCTGCATGTTGAAAGACGTATTGTGCCCGTTTAGACCGGAGTCCGCACGACCACATATGCATTTTACCAATAATCAGTCAGCACGAGAGTCAAAATATCCCGGAGCGCCAGATGGGTTAAAGCTAATCGCAAAAACGACATCAAATGAAAAAAATGCTTTACTGATTTTTGGCTCAATGCAACAATAAGGATAGAAGGAGATTCAACTGGGTATAACACATCACGTAAAATTATCTCAGTTTATTTTGAATTTAAAATTGACTGCAAAAATGCTCAAAGCAGCATCATTCACGTGTGGCGACCCACACTCTTATTTACACAATATACAGAAGTTTTCCAAACACATTTGACAATTTTTTTTTTGGAAACACAAGTCTGATTGTTAGTCCTGTAGACTGTGTTCCAAAATTATTTATGATTAAATCCAGTTCAAATTTAATTGTCTCTACTGGAAATATCGTAGTTCACTGTTTGAATTTTTACATAACATTAACACTCGTAGAATAAATGTTCGTAGAATTTTTAACTTTCACATATTTTTCCAGTTTCAAAAATATATTGTCGAAAAATATTATTATCATTGAATCAACACAAATTATTTACACATATTAATAACA
The DNA here is from genome assembly GCA_946902985.2 of Meconema thalassinum. Lineage (NCBI taxonomy): Eukaryota > Metazoa > Arthropoda > Insecta > Orthoptera > Tettigoniidae > Meconema > Meconema thalassinum. The sequence continues at coordinate 277,193,482 of OX336389.2, read as the reverse complement.
TCTGAAAAGTATTTGACCTTGAGCATAGCATCGAAGAACTGTGCGAAGCACAACAAAATTAATTGTTCTTCTGACATTAAACATTCGAGAAGTGACTCGGTTATGAATTTCAAGTTCCTCACAAAATACATGATTTCTGAATCATCAACTTGATCACTAAATTGTTGAACCATTCAACTATTCAATTTTCCACTTGGAATCATTATTATAAAAAATATTTATATTCATGGCCATTTTAGAAATTTTCACAACTTGCAATTCTTCGACAGAATGCGGATATAAGAATTGTAGCTTCATAATAAATTCATTTAGTTCATGGCACTAGGATTGAAAATATCCTTCAAATTATTCGTGGTTAAAGAATTATTTTAATTGGCAGTGGCCCATTCTATTATTTGTGTAAGAACACAATATTCCAACAACAACGGCAAAGGTCTTCCTCTGTAGAAGAATAAACTACTATCATGACAAATCCGGGTTCTAGCAAAATCAAAGTATAAAAGGAATTCGTAAACAAGGTTGAAATAAGAACTGATGGTTTTAAGAAATAACCTTCGGGTCATTCATACGACGAAATGTGTAGTTCCAATACTCCTTCTATAAACCTGAGCCATCGAAACTGCTATTTGATTGATGCTCGAAAAAACCTCTTCATTCCTGCGACTTAAACATGCGCACCTGGGAATGGCATTTCAACTACTCCACACATATAAATTTTCTTCCCAAAATTTATACAATAAATCAAGCCTCTGCTTGTTATCAACACTGGAAGATTAATAAACTTACAAGTTTATTTTATTTTACCATTCAGTTCAACCCGTGAATTTACCATACTTATGAAAATCTTTATTTCACTTTCGAGTGTATTTACGTCATGATTTTATATAAATACAAAAATATCCTATTTGATACAAATATCATTTGCTTCCCGTTTCATGCCTCTCCGTGTTATCTGAAAAATATACTTTGCTCATTGCAAATATCAACTGTTCAACCAGAACTGAAATGTTGGTTGAATGCGGGCTTGCGCTAACCACTCTCCTTCGGAAAATCTCCTGTTCCAAACTATAAATGATTAAACTACTTCAATAGGCTCTCTCTCAATGCATATGATTATTATAAAAATATAATATCCAAAAATTATTTAGAAAAATTATGAAAATCATTATTATTATTATTATTATTATTAGTGGATTATTATTATTTGTTATATCATTTTAAATGTGTTTAATTATCATCTCATTATGTGAGAATCCACATGTTCGAATCTTCGAATATGGAAAAAATATCCATTCCTCAACAAAAATAATTTAACTCAACCTTTACATCGACGGTTTTCCGTGATATCCCTAAAATATGAAATATTCAAATAAATGCTCGAAATGCTCGGTCATCGATCCTAAACTGTTCTGAGTGCTGAAAATACTCAGAATAACTCTAACAAGTCTTGCGTAAATCATTGCAAGATTTAGATACGAAGAAAAATAAATGTGTTGGTCATCTGCAGAAAAATAGTTTGTTCCAATTAGCTAGGCATAATATAATTCAAATGTGGCTTATATTTCTTGATGGTCTTGAAGCGTAGTAAACCTGGTCTGTACCAGATTTATCCATAGACATGCCCTATCGGACAAGCATGTATAATCCTTGTATCGGCCGCCATTATATACCCACAATCCGTCTAGTAAGACATAGTGGTAGTATCTCTTGACGTTTGAAGTAACTGTTGATCCATTTTAATATTGGTTTCTGTTAACTCCATAACAGTTTGCTTAAATGGGGTCAGATCTAAGTGATCCATTCTTAAATATGTCAGTTGTAACATAACTCACGGTAATCTTTTCAGTACAAGAAAACACTGACAGTCTAACCAATCAACGGCTGTTCTGAAGATCGTTCCCTGGGCATGGCTTCACACCATCTACCATGCGCGAAGCAACATGTAGTTTCCCTTGCGTTGGCTAATGAACACCACCGTGATAGACTGGTCTTCAGTGTACTGATAGACCGGAGTGGTTATTAAGTTACAAATATGAAAACTGACTGAAATGGACTTAAAATATCCAAGTATTAGGTTATTACTGGACTGTGACAAAGTACTAATTCAAGACAAAGTCTAGCATATGTCCATGTAGAAATAAAAATATTTCTCCAGTGTCTGTAGAAAATTTCAATCACCTCAGTGATTCTCCTTGCCGGAAACTTACTAAGTTCCACTTTGTAGCGCAGCACTTTTGTGACTATCACAACTTTGAAAATAACTTCTGCGTAGATCCGGCAACCATGTGCCTTGGCTCAGCGTAGCAGAACCTTGCTAGGCAAGTGCTTGTGTTGAAATGAGCTCCTGATGCCTGCGCCAGCCGGCTTTTATTCAAAACGGTCAGGGTCACGCTGCATCAGCTGATATCTGGAAATCCTCATATCTCTGGAATCCCTGGTCCGATTTACTTGATACTAATTGCATTCTCTTTCATTTGGCCGTGCCAGTAATCTGATCCAAGTCTCAAGTCTCTACTCCATGGTTAACTATTTAATCAATAAATAGCCTCGACCTCTGCTATTACTCGCTACGTCACTTGACATGCTCTTAGAGGTATATTCTTTCTAATTCCTTCTCGAAGCAATGTAGCGCGATATTCAAATATCTCAACTTTCAAAAGCGGCTACAGCCTTTCCCTTGATGTCTAGGTGTCTGAATCTTGGCATACCCATTCCTAGAGTTGGGCACAGTATAAACACAGAGAAGCCCACTCTTAAGGCTACATGCTTGGCTATCGCCCCGGAGATGTATGTCTACCCCTTATTATTCCCGTTTCCAACGGGGTTGGGGATGAGATGCGATGAAATTCTATTTGGCAGATTTATTTTTCGGCCGGATGTCCTTCCTGACGCCAATCTAATGAGAGGAGTTAATGAGAGATGAAGGAAAGAATGATGGTGAATGAAACTGGGCAAGGATATGGAAGGAAGCGGCCGTCGCCTGTCAGAAGGTACCGTCCCATCATTTGCCTGGAGGGAAAAATGGGGAAACCACGGAAAACCATTTCAAGGACGGCCGACGGTGGGGCTCGAGCCCACGTCTACTGAGTCCGCAGAGAACTTGGCCCCATGGCCTAGCGCTGCGCTTTAGCGAGCGTAGCTACTGCTGTCTGTCTATCGGCCCGGAGATCCGGGTTTGATTCCCAGCTTTGCCAAGAAATGTAATGCTGGCCTAAGGGCTGGATCACCCCGATCTCAACCTCGAGAGGCAACAATGAGGGAAGGTAGGATCGATTCCAACCTCAACGAACTTGGATATGTTTTTTTTTTTTTTTTTTTGTGGTTTCCCATTTCCACTCCGAGCTAATACCGTGAAGGTTCCTTACTTTAGCCCTTGGCCGTCTCCTTCCCAATCCCACCTTTTTTACAGATACACCCATTAATACAGCCATCACAATAACACAGGTTATAAGAGATAATATTACACGCACAACAAAGTACACGGGGCTGAGTGACCACGATGTCAAAGTCCCTCAAATAAATTATGTTCGTCAATTGTCTCTCATGGCGAAAGCGATTGTCTGTACGCGCGAATTCCTGGAATAATTTAAAAGTAGGTATATGGCAACGTAAATCGCGGAGAATTCGTTTCTTTAAAGGAATGATAAAAGTATTTTTTTACAAAGAATACCAATATCAAGAAAGAAGAATGTGGAAATACAAGACATATCCGAGGTGGGATTAGAACTTCTAACTCACAGTTAGCAACGTTATTCCCTGAGCCACCCAAACGATGGTGGAATAGCGCAATATCAAGTTAGGTAAGCAGCATACACACTCAATTGCCAGTTTAAGTTCTTCAACATATCTCTTATTTTATAATTCTCTTCCAGTATATATCGTGGAAACATAATAAACAATACCCCCCCCTTTTTTATTCTCATAAACAAAGATCATAGTCAGACGCGGTGGATCATTTATCCGCCATTTCTCACGTGGAGGAAACCCATGTGCGCACGCGCGAGAGCCATAAATATTACATTTTTCTTTAATATTTTGAAAATATACCGTAACGAATATTTTCCTTTTTTAAGATATTCTTCAAATCTACATCCCAAGGGCTTTCATAAGAGTGCATTCCGAAGTCAAATCAGTTTAGCTGATTTCTCAATCTCAGGGTAACAAAAAAACTTAGTGTTTTAAATATATAGGTAATAATTTAATAATAATAATAATAGTAATAATGCATTAAGTAGAGAATATCAAACATATCATTTGGTAGCAGAAAGGTGATGGGCCACGAATTGCGGAGCCGCCACTTGGATGGTTACGGGACAGTCGCGAGCGAAAGTGCATCCATCGGTGCACTATCTCCAAGCCTGGGTCCATACTACTGTGTTAGCGCCTACCAATCTGCCATAATGTTTGTCATCAAAACTATCCACAGAGATGCATCTCTATTTACTTTGCACCGGAGATTGTATTTTTAGTAATAATAAAAGAAATGGAAGTAGACTTGCGAGATCTACACGGGCCAAATGGCCGTGTGACTGTGTGTGTATGCATATGTATGTACTGCTCGAGTCTAAGCTGCGTGAACCTGAGAGGAATGTGCATCGCGGACTATGAGAAATGGAGTTGACGAGTGATGAGGTTTCTCGGTCCGTGCATAATACCGAACCAAATACATTGGTCGGTGACTCACTGACTTATTCGTAACACCACACTGGTTTCAGAAAAGACTCTATGTTAGCAGTATTGGAATAGACGAGTATGTCAGGTAGCACGGCGGGCTGTCGACAGGCTTCTCAATTCACGCCTGCTCCTACCCTGCCTGTGCCCTTCATCCCGCAAGTTCACGGAGCTTGGAACCGAGCAGTATGTATGTATGTATGTATTTATTTCTGCCCCCCACAATAACACATCAGTTATAACACACTACGAAACCGAATTGCACCAAATTTTATACAGAGGTAACACTAGCAACGGACACATGAGTGGCATGATTTATATCGCTGCCATCTTAACAAAAATAAAATGGCGAACACCCAAATGTTCAAACAACAGGGTCATCAGTTGAATAATTTCAAGACGATCCAATGATTCAATGTGAATAGTACTTGGCATTCAAATAGTTCTGAATGAACACTATCTATTAACAACGTGATGAGTATGTGCAAGTGCATATTGCGCGCAGCTGCCATCTTGAAATGGTAAATATGAAAATAGGCATTACTCAAAATTTAAGAGCTACAGTAACGGAAATTAGTGAAAAGATAAGGACCGTATACGGGCCTTGTATGGACAAGGCAAAATAACAGACTCTCTATATATACAAGATGGCGGCTGCGCAAAATATTAGAACGTTACAGTCGACAACTCAGAATGAAATTGGGTAATTAAGACGGATCTTTCCTAGAGGTGAGTATCATTTGCGTTATGAAAAAGATAATCACACTGAATATAGCGCAGAGCAGTCACCTTGGAATTTCAAAAAACATTAATACTTTCGGTATCCTAGAATTAATACAGTACGAAATTTAATAATAAAGGACAACCTTATAAGTCGCTTCGTTTACCCAAAGTAAAACAACAGTGCCCTTATAGATCCTGGGTGGTGGCTAGGCGTACTATTTAAGTATACAAATTAGTAACTCAGGTTGTTATTGAATAATTAAGGCGAAATAAAGTAGAAGGGGAGTATTACATGGGAGTCGTCAGCAGCGTTAGTGATAAATTTATCGCACTGAATATAGCGCGCAACGGACATTCTGAAATTTCTTAATTTAAAAGTAAACAACTTTCTATGATTTACAGCAACAATAAGGAACATAAGTGATAACGCAGAAACCTATTTGAAGTATCGTATGCTCTAAACAAAATAACAGCGAAATCAATTTTTCTTTAATGGCGGCTGGACGTGATATTAAAACTTAATAGTGAATAATTCAGAATGTAATTGCGCGATTAAAATGAAACTTAGTGAGAAAGAAGTACCATATAGGGGACGTTGCTGAAGTAAACCGTAAGTATAAAATACTGAATACATCGCGCGGTGGCCATCTTGAAAATATAGAATAAGATAATTGATAACTAGGTATTTTTAAGATACAACATAAAATTTACCAATAATGTGGAACCTTGTAAGTGGCTTCCTATGACCTAGTCGAAAGAATGATGAAACCATTCGTTCAGGATGGTGACTGTGTTCTTATGACCTGTATATATTCAACTCACGATATAATAGCACACTTAACGCGAAATTTAGTGAGGTAGGAGTACAATACAAAATACCTCGCTACCATTATTCATAGTAATATAATTCTGAATATAGCTCGCAGTGGTCATTTTGAAAGTATACAATATACAAACATATCATTCTATATTTTTTAGATATACAACATCTCAAATTAGCATTAATGTACCTAGGTAAAACCGTGTATGAGCTTCATATGCCAAAGGCAAAATAACATTTCCGCCATATAATTCAGAAGGCAGCTGAGCATACTATAGAAACCTAAAATTCAATAACCCAGGATCCAATAGCGCAATTATTAATACGAAACTTTGTAAGAAAGGAAAAAAATGCCTTATTTACATTAGTCATAAGACTATCTCTCTGCATAAAGCATGCAGCCGCCATCTTGAAAATACAATACATTAATGTCGACACCGCTTTATTTACAGTATTACAGTTACAATCACGAAACGCAGCAAATACGTAGTCTCACATTGAGGGCTTTCTCTGCAGAAGGTGCAAGATAAACTATTCCATACATTCAAGATGGTGAATGGCCGTACTTTTCTAATGTTCCAATCAATTTCTCTGGGAGCATAAGAGGAATTACAACGAAACTTAGTAAACGAGGAGTCTTATATAGGGCACAATTCTTAACGTTCATAACGAGAGCATTGATTTACACTCCTTGATAAGGACAAATAGTTATAACTACACCGATACTTTTAAGTGAAAGTGGACAATACGTCCTTTACTGAACATCTTGTCTAAGATAAAAACCTATGCAACTATCGTCATTTTATATTAGTAGTTTGTTAATTAAGGCTATAATGCAATGTCAGAAACATCAAGATGATTTAATGAAAAACAGGGTCACAAATTAGTTTTGCCTCTCACCTGAAAAAGATGATTGATAGGATTTAGGTTATTTTTGATTTCCATGTTTCATTTGTAATTAAGGTGAGGATATAGAAGGAGGCGGCCGTGGCCTTAAGTTAGGAACCTCCACGGCACTTACCTGGAATAGAAGTAGGAAACCAAGCAAATCCTCTTCTCAGGTTTACCTAACGAGGCTGAGTGAACCCCGTTCCAACCCTCAGACCAGAATTACATTTATTAGCAGAGCCGGGAATTAAATCTGGACCTCTGGAGCAAAAGCCAAGATTGCTAGCCGCTGCACCATGGTCATCAGACAGACTTCAGACGATTGCCCCATTATAATCGTGATCATAACATACATGTAACTTTTTCCAGAAGTGTTATTTACTTATTATTCATACACTAATTATATACATTGTACCCCGCCCAGTCATTGGACAAATTTATGTTGACCGACTGAAGAGTTACAACTAACAGTTTGTATAGGCAACAGTGAAGGAATGGCTTAAAACTTTGCATGACTTCAGACATGCATTCAAGTTGCAGGGCTTATTACCATGATGTTCTCGATCCCTAAATGGAACTTTCCTTTATAGGGATTGCGTATACTTGTTAGTTTTAGGGACTTGCCACATCTTTGTCATCAGTTTCGTGTACTTGGTGTGTGTTCAATTTGTCTGATAACCTGTATTTCTGTGGTGAATGTAGTAGTGTATGTGGCTTCAAAGATTTCTGATAATATCTTTATTGTTGGTCACTTCAAGACTAGACAACCGGATCTTCATCCCCATGCTCCTAGTGTGTTTGAAAGTTGCCCTAGAGCCTGTACTAAAATGGTGAGTGTATTACAGTATTAAAAGTGGGTGTTGTAACTAATTTGCGGTTCAGGAACGCATA